>WEIT01014769.1:0-26167 GCA_013389985.1 Dryoscopus gambensis | reverse complement strand
AGGAGGAGGAGGAGAAGGCGGCGGCACCTCTGCTGTCAGGTTGGAGCCCCCGACTTCCCTTTCGTGCGTGTGGGTTTGAGCATCTCAGCCCCTCGGGGTCCGCGCCGCCGGGGGCAAGAGGCAGCGCTGCGCCCGTCCCGTCNGGGAGGGCGTGCGGGAAGCGGAGGTTCGGTGCCGGAGTGTTCCCAGATCCCTGATCGGACGAGCATGGGGCATGGGATTTTTGGGAAAGGTTGGGGGTTTTTTCGGGGGGGGGAAGGCTAGGTTTTTTCCTCTCTTTGAATTTCTTCAGTTTTGTTCCTGCTTTGGTCCCGGCCGAGGGTTGCAAAGGTGCTCCTCAGCACTTCTGCCTGCCGGTCCCCCAGACCTCCCGGCCCCAGGCCCCTCAAGTTTTTGGCCATTTTCTCAGTGAAGCTCCCCATTCCCCTCGCAGTAATGAGTAAATTACTGCAAATCATTGCCACCAGATGAGTTTGGGACCTCCTTTGTGTGACAGGCAATTCCCCCCCCCAGCACCCCCAGTCCTTTTTCATATTGATTGGACTTGCAAAAAAACAAAATTAAGAGGAGCTTGTGATAAGAAAAGGAGAATGAGTCACAGCCACTGTTGAGATGCTCTCACCAAAATCACAAGAGAAGCATTTTTCCAAATGACTCGAGCTGTGTGATGCTGGGGGGGTTGCTGGAGCAGGCGACAGGGCTTTTGCTTTGTGATGAGGGCCAGCTCTAAGGGTGCCACTCCTGTTATCAGTAAACTGCAAGTTTCATGTCTGTTCTTATTCCAAGGGAGAAGAGCTTGTGAGGCACTGTGGAAATGGCTCTTGTGGAGGACGTGTTCCTGCCCACCAACCTCACCTCCAGCAATCAGAGCAGCTGCAATGTGCACAACCACCACTTCTCAACCAAAGTCACCTTCTCCCTTTTCTACATCATCCTTCTGGTGTTTGGTGCCTGTGGGAATGTCCTGGCCCTCTGTATAACCTTCCAGCGCAGGAAGAAGAAACTCAACTCCACCAGCCTCTACCTGGTGAACCTGGCACTGTCCGATGCCCTCTTCACCCTGGCACTGCCAGGCAGGATTGCCTACTACATCCTGGAGTCTAACTGGCCCTTTGGGGACTGGTTCTGCCGGATCACAGCTTTCATTTTCTACATGAACACCTATGTGAGCATCTACTTCATGACCTGTGTGAGCGTAGACCGCTACGTTGCCGTGGTGCGCACCAGGCACCCTGGCAGGATTCGGAAGATGAGCCGTGCCAGGGGCATCTGTGTCCTCATCTGGTCCTTGGTGTTCCTGCAGACAGCTCCGCTGCTTCTGCGGCCCATGACGCGAAGGATGGGAGACAAGCTGACGTGCATGGAGTACTTCAATTTCGAGGAGATTCCCAATCTGCCCTACCTGCTCCTGGTGGCCTGCATGCTTGGCTTCTTCCTGCCTGTGGGCATCATCTTGGTGTGCTACGTGAGGATCAACCTCAAGCTCTGCCAGACAGCCAAGGAGAACCCGCTGACAGTGAAGAACGGGCACCACCACCGGGCCTTCACCGTCATCCTGGTGGTGCTGCTAGCTGTCCTGCTCTGCTTCAGTCCCTACCACCTCAACATTGTCCAGTTCATGGTCAGGAAGATCCTCTACCAGCCATCCTGCCAGGAGCAGCAAGCCTTCAAGATGTCCCTGCAAGTCACTGTGGCGTTCATGAACTTCAACTGCTGCATCGATCCCATCATCTACTTCTTCGCCTTCCGGGGCTACAAGCGGAGGCTGCTCCGCATCTTCAGGAACAGCGGCTCACTGGCCACCTCCTCCACTGCCAAGACTCCCTCAGAAAGCAACAGCAACAGCCAGCCAGCCGGCTCTGTCTCTGTCTAGCAGCACAACCCCCTCCCTTTTGCCCTGGCCTGTGACTTATAGACCATCCCTGATGACAGGAGGCGGAGTCGAGCTGCAGGACCAGCACCTTCAACAGGCTCCATTTTACCCCTGCCTGGAGCCAGGGGCTCTCATGAAGCCAACCTGGCAGGGACACAGCCCTGCCTGGCTCTGCATGCCTGGCTCTGTGCTCAGCGCTGCTGCACCTGCCAGCCTGGAGCACAGAGAGGCACCTTTTCATCCCAGCCCCAGAGGAGGCAGCTCGTGCAGCTTCTCTGGCTGGCAAACCCAGCTGGAGGTTTCTCAGCACTGCACTGCACTCCTCTCCCATGCCTGTCTGCATCCCCTGTGGGGTTGGAGTGTGCAGGTAACCACCATGGATGTCCTTCTGCCCCATTCCCCTGCACTGCCCCTGGAGCACCACAGCAGCATCCCTGCAGGGCTCAGGGCAGACAGCATGGAGCAGATGGACTCAGGGCATTTCAGGAGAAGGCTGGGTTGTTATTTGCATGCAGAAGATGGCCTACAGCCCCTTCTCCACACCAAAAACCAGCAGCTTCACTTTCTACCCATCCAGCATCCCGCTCCTGCACCTGGACTCTGCATGGGGCAAGCAGTAAGTGTGGGGTGTGTGGGAGATGCTGGAAAAGCCCTCCCTCAAGGAAGAGGGGCTAGGATGTGAATTTGTAGAGCTCCTGGATGTGCTGCTGCCTGCATTTACCATTTAGGTGACTGCTTCTTCCCCAGCATGTCCTTCCTCACAGCTGATGGCACTGCAGTGACCCTGGGACCCTCTGCTAGGGAAGTGGATGGTGGGGATGGCCTTGATCCCAGCCCAGCTCTAAGGCTGCAAACCTGCCCTGGATGTACTCATGGGGGAAACCTTCCCATTAGTCCTTAATTTGAAGGGAGTAGAGAAATAGGGACAAGAACTGAGGGTGGCCTTATGTGACCTTGACCAGCCTTGAGGCTGGTGCCCTGAGGAGTCGGAAAGCCTTGCTAAGGAAGTTGTGACTATTGCCAGAGTGAGAGGAGGAGCCCTGGGACATCAGGCTCCTTTTGAGGTTTGTGCCTCTCAGACAAGGAGAAAGTTGGCAGGGGCCTCCTCAGCTCTTTTCTGAAGTCACTAGACTATGATAAAAAACCCACGCATAGGATTTCACAGTTCTTGGCACGTCTGGCCTTTTGTTTGAAGTTGGAAGGGACAGACATGCACAGAGACATGAAAAGGAAAAAAAAGCTGCTTATTTTGCTGGAAAGTGTACCTGAAAAAGTTTTGTGAACAGATGCTTTCAATGAATACAAATCATGCTTCAAGGTAATAACCTTTTTTATGCCTAGAAAGTTAGTAATAGTCACATGCAGCCCTTTATTGTTTTAAATGCACGTGAACGAGCTTCTGGGCGGTGATGGTTTTACATATGGTATGGGGCACTGTAGCATCCTGAAGGCTGACTAGGAGGGATGCCTAAAATAACTCAGGTGGGAAACAGACTCCAGTAGGTCTTTTCTGGAGGCTGTCTGAGCCCTCCTCAAAGCAAGTCTAACCTCAGTGCTGACCTGCAGAGAGCCTTTGTCCTGAAAAGCATATTACAATGGACAAGAAAGAGCTGAGATGCAATAATATAAGGGTACCAGTGGTCTGAACACCCTTGAAAGGGTCTGGTTAGGCTGGTAGTTGCTGTACAGTTACACTGTCCTTTTAACATGTCCGGGATGTGATGGCTGGAAGGGAATCTCTGCATCACCTCATCCAACAGCCTACCCAATGCAGGATTGTGGTTGGCACAATGTCAGGCAGGACATGGCTTCATCCAGAGGAGGTTGTTAAACTCCGGGCAAGGAGGGTCTCCTTGCTGAGGTGACAGTTCCCATGCTGCATTGTCCTCTGGATAAATACATTTTTCCCACTGTGTGTGAACCTCCCCATCCACAGCTGGTGGCTGTTGCCCCTAACATCCCCTACTCGTGCTATGAAGAGCTTGGCTCTGCTATCTTTGTAACTCAAATTCCACAGGACTGTGTTGGGGGCTGCCAGGAGAAGTGGTTTGTAGCTATCAGTCTCCATGTGAACACCAGAGCACGGGTCTGCAGCAGTGGCCAACCCTTCTTCTCAAGACCAAAGCATCAAGATATTTTGCCACGCTGCAGCCCACAGCTGAGAGAAAGCCAATCTGTGACCAAGCCTTCTAAGGAAAAGGTGGAATATAGACATAACCTCGTTTGCTCCTCACTGGACTCTGTTTTTCTTGGAAGTACTTTATTAAGAAAGGTACCTCCACCACTTGCCACCAGTAGGTGCCTTTGGAGTAGGAAATAGCTGAAGAGTTGGGTGTAGTGCTGCAAAGTGCAGGAGGGATCCGGTCTCCTTCCTCTGGATGGACACCAGCCTGGGCTCCTTTACTTTTGAACATACCAATCCAGGGATAGCAGGTAATTAGCTGGAGCTGAAGGAACATTCATGGGATGGAGAAGGAAGGGACTTGGCAGAATGGGTCAAGAGGAGCCTGGGCAAAGGAGAACTCTGAAGAACTCAGTATTGCCCAGACTAGCTTGCCCACCCGTGAGTGCTCCCTGTCTGCTTGAAAATGGAGCATTTCACTAAAATTGAAGAGAAACCATACAGAGCATTTTGTCTAGAGGCACAATAAAATTCTCCTACACTTTGCTGTTTACCTGCTCGGTCCAAGCTCCTCGCATGATGCTCACTGTATCCCGCTGGCCCAGCAGCTATCGCTTGCTGCCACGCTTTGACCAACCAGCGATCCCTTAGAATCACAGAAACACAGAATCACAGAATCATTTAGGTTGGAAAAGACCTCTGAGATCATCAAGACCAACCATTAACCCAGCACTGCCAAGGCCATCGCTAAACCATGTCCCCAAGTGCAGCACCTGCGTGTCTTTTAAATACCTCTCCACTGGCTCCGTTGGGCCGCTGCTCCTGCCTTGCCCCCGGCTCCCCCGGGATGCAGGCCCCCGAAGCCCCCGGCTGGCGGTACGCGTGGCGGGGGGAGCCCCCAGGGCGCAGTGCCCGCCCCGACGGTGCCGACGGGAGAGAGGGACAGCGCCGGTTCCCGCCGAAAGAGGGAGTCTGAACCTTTACTCGGTGTTAAAAATACGCCTACGAATCTAAGAAGACGATGACAGACGCGGCAGGTGCTTCCCCCACGCGTCTGCTGCCACGTAGGAACGTGGCGCCTTTCGTAAGCCGGGTGGTTGTGGCGTGTATGGGAAGAACACGACAGCACACTGGGATCAAAGGCATTCCATGCAGAGAGTTATTACTGCACAGTACGCAGGTAATTCTTGCTTTTCTGCAGCCTATTGCTGCTGTACTGTCTTCCAAGAAGAGAAAATTGCACTTTTCTGTAAGGGGCCGAGAGTACACTGTGTGGACACACAACAATAGGTAATACATGCACAGATAAAGGATATAGGATATACTGGCTGCATCAGAAGAATATCCTGGGCTGCATCAAAAGCAGCATGACCAGCAGGTCAAGGGAGATGATTTTGTCCCTGTATTCAACTTTGGTGAGATCCCACTTGGAATACTGCATCTGGGATCCCGAGCACAGGAACAACATGGACCTGTTGGAGCAAGTCCAGAAGAGGGCCACCAAGATAATCCAGGTTCTGAAGCACCTCTCCTTTGAAGACAGGATGAGAGACTTGGGGTTGTTCAGCCTGGAGAAGGATCCAGGGAGGCCTTAGAGCACTGAAAAGCTAAGTACCTAAAGCTGGAGAGGGACTTTTGACAAGGGCCTGTTTTGACAAGAGTTTGTAGTGATAGGACAAAGGGGAATGGCTTCGAACTGAAAGAGGGCAGGTTTAGATGAGGTATTAGGACAAAGTTCTTTACTGTGAGGGTGGTAAGACACTGGAAGAGGCGGTCCAGAGAAGCTGCGGATGACCCATCCCTGCAATTGTTCAAGGACTGGGTTGGATGGAGCTTTGAGCAACCTGGGTTAGTGGAAGGTGTTCCTACCCATGGCAGAGGGGCTGGACAGAGCTCAAACAGAACAGCTTTTTTTCCCTTAGCCGTGGTTCCCAACTTCCACATCTCTTCAGTCTGTACTTTAAATTGTCTGGAACTGAAACTATTGCATGTCATACATAATATCTGTAAGCCATCTTTGTAAGCCATTAAAATACTGTAATGTAAAAACGCACATATCTACTAAAAATAAAAGCTTCTCACGGCCAAGTAACAAGCCCTGGTGTGATTGATCAGGCCAAGCAATGTGGGCAACTGTTTTCTCCTCAGAAGTGCGTGTGTGCCTCTGCTCCCCACAAGGAAATGACCAGAAGCAGTGAGGGGCTAGCACAAGCTCTCAATCCACTTCCCTTACACAGGTGGTGGGCTCTCATGGAACTGGGAGTTAGAAATCACCTTTGGTGGGAAAAGCAGCAGGACCTGGGAGGAGCGGTGTCCTTTCTGGAGGAGGTCTCTCCACAGCTGGGATGGCCTGGCAGGACTAACAGTGCTTTGAAAGCCAGAAGCATCTGCATTCTCACATACTTGCTGCACTGCCCAGCTGCTGAGATTACACTGCTTGCTTGCTTGCTGCATGTACCACCTCCTGCAAAAGTGACCAAATAAAATGTGAGGATTCCCCTATCAGACACCCCTGAGGAAAAAAAAAAGTGGATTTTCTGTACAAGATTAGCCACAATCTTGCATATTTTCATTTTCCACATGAAATCCTGTGAATTCTTTTAAAACTGAACTAAGTGCAATGCAACACTCTGTCCCCTTTCTCTCAGCAGGTCTTCTCTTTTTGTCCTCATTTCTATTTTGCTCCTCTTTCCTAAACTCTCTATATTTGTTGAGTTCCACCTGCCTCATCTCTGAAGTCCTTTCCTTTGCTAATCCTACGTTACACTTATGGTCCCTACCTAGCCTCAGCCAAAAGGCCAGATCCTGATTTCAGTTCAGCCATGATCCTAGAATTTTCCACCCATTTTTAAAGTATGTATATTCCTACTTTCTCCATTGCAACCTCTAAGGTTTAGAAACAGTCTCCTACAAACATGTGTGAGTCAAACTAACTTCTCCTTCCCCTTAAAACTCTCCTCTGGAAAACAAATGACAGCTGAACTACCAATGTGTTGAGATTCTCAACAGTCACACGCATTTGTCTGGTCATACCATTCCGCGGCTCCCACCACTGGTGCCTCGTCTCATGTTTGCACCAAACACTGTTGGAAGCACACACCCTCTTTGAGTTTCAGAGTGGACTTTCTGTGGTCAAAGAATTCCTTTATATATGGAAACAGGAGGAATGTAATCCTACTGAAAATTAAACCAGTGTTTTCTAAGTAAACACACACACATTTTATATATATATATATATATATAAAATATGAAAATAAATAGGCATGCATGTGTGCATATATATAAACACACATAGTGTTTGTGTGTTCATGTGACTCTCCTAGTAAAATAGTATTTATGCTCATTTATATAAAATACGGATTACTGTGGCCACCCAGTTAAAGAAAGCTAATCTCATGTAGGTTTTTCTTGTGGGAGAACACACAAGAAATTAATTGCACTTTTGTATGAAATCCCTGTATTAGTTCAAATGAATGCTGTACATTTACTGATCCTCAAACAGATGCAGTTCCCCCCATAGCACGGGAGTTGTTGTTCGGAGTGTTTCCAAAGCTGGGTGCCTTTGCAACTGCACAGAAACTCCAAATACACACGTTTGAAAGGGGAGTCTTTGAATACAGGCTTTTAATTTTCTTTAAGAAACTCTTAACTCCACTTAAATTCAGTGAATCAATACATAAATATTCTCACTCACTCTCTGTATATACACACATATATGCATATATATAATCATATATATACATATACATACAAACAGGAGAGTCACAAACATTGCCCTTTGCCCAGTACCTTGCAGTAAGTTTTTCTGGCTTGTTCTTCTGTTCCAGACAAAAATAACGAGACCTTTTCTCCACCACATGTTCTGAAAGGCACTGGTAAGTGCTAGACAGCACAGGCTGGTGTAAGAACCAGCTGTGACAGTCCTTGTGCTTGCTCAGTAACAGGCAGCCTTTAATGCTTGTTTTGAGGCAGGAAAAGGATTTTGGTAGGTCTTGAGACCAAACAATCTCCATCTTCGAAAAAAGTTAAGGCTTGAGAACCTGAGCCTGGTGGCTTATCAGGTAGATTTCCACAAATACGAACCTCACTGTGGGTGTATTTCAAAGCGTCACATAACTGTCTAGGAAAGTCCCCGGTAAGTTACTCCAGTGCTGTCTCATGAGATGACATTCCCAGCCTAGTAGGGAAATTTTAACAGCAGCAGCTACTTTTATTTCAAAATATCAAATCTTGGCTTTACTAGAACTAGAGTGAATTTTCTCAGGATTTAAAATCCATTACTTAGAAAAGTATTCTGTCTTCTTCATGATGCCCAAAAAATATGGCTGGTGTCACACACAGATTAGAAACTGTGTGATGAGACATTCAAAACTGTATCAGACAAACCTTGCGTAGGCTGTGAAGAACACGCTCCTCACATTCCCAGAAATAGTTCATGAAAATTTCACCATTAAGTGGAAACTGAGTTGTTTTCCAGCTCTAACATGTGAATCTTTCTTCTATGGTTCTTTCATGAAACATGAACTGTTTTCAGCAGCATGTGAGACCTCTTCTTTTACCACTTCTTCTTTTTTTTTTTTTTAATTGGAAATCACAACCCTGAAGCATTTTGAGCACCAACTTTTCTCACAGTTGTCAAGGGGAGTTTTCAACTGACATCACCAAGACCTGCATTTTACCCCTTATGTTTGACCATGTTTTGCAGAATGCCCAGCAAAATGGGATTTTCCACACAACTGGGACATTTGAATACCCCCCATACAGGCAACAGTAAGAAAGGATTTAGACTTGGAGAATATCCACTTACATACCCCATATGCCACTCAATATGTTTTAAAATTCCAAGGGATAAATGCTCTTTGTGCTTGTCCCTAGAGCAGGGCAATATCTGAAAAGGGCACATGTTTATTTACCCTGGGATAGGTGGACTTTTATTTCCTACAGACAAAATTTGATTTCTGAAGTAATTCACCAGTCTTTATTGCTACTTTTGGATAAAATATTTGTGAAGGAAGAATCAGCATGTTTCGAAATTAAAACCTGTACTTGTTTCAAAACATTTAACTAGTCTGCATATACAAATTATGGTAGAACTTCTTTTTCTTACATGTATCTTTTACTTTCGAAGACAGCAGGTTTCCAGAGTTCCCTGGGTACAGAAGTGTCTGTGGCCTACACACACACATAGCCTCAGCTTTGCACAAGCAAAACCTTTCAATTAAAAAATAGACCCTCCCTAAACAATATGATCATAGAAACAAGCCAAACCCTGAAGGAGACTGATCAAAGCCTAAGAAAACACATTGTCGTTCAAAAAACCCCTTACCTCACCCACTGGAAAATACCAAATAAATACATACAGAACACTGACTTAGTTAAAGACTATGATGTGCAGAAAGCTGCACAAATTTGATGCAATTTCTAGATAAGGACTCGTATGCCTGAAGGCCTTTTTTCAGTTTTATCAGGCAATTAAAAAAGGAAAAGAGAAGTATCTCTCCCCCTAAATCTTGTCCTGTAATTTCCTAGCACATTTTCCAGGCCAAGTGAGACTACAAAGATCTGTACTGTGGTACACAGTTTTCATCTGGATTTCCAAAACATCCCCTTATACACCTGTTATTGCCTCTGTTACACTTCTTATGACCTATACCTTATTCTAAATGTATGTATGTAATAAATATGCCCATGTGTATATAAGTAGACACATATGCACATGCTGTACACACACAAGTACATAGAGAAACATATGAAATGCATAAGATGCATGTGTAGATTGGTTTCACAGAGTTGCACTTTGGAATCTTATATTCCTTCAGGTTGGTTTTATAGAGATGTTCCACTCTCTCCACCCCACCTCTTGCAACTCCTAAGGTGCTGATACTGAGCACTTCTGAGAGTCAAGCCAAGCAAGCTGATTCAGGAATCAATCTAAACTTCAAACCCAGCACAGCACAAGCTTGTCACATCTGTCCTGTTGCCTCCTGCGCTAGCCTGAATCTCCCTAAATTAATGCTCCAGCCTGTGGTCAACACTAAGTTGCTTCAGACAGTGAGGACTTAGCAAATGCAGAGTCATCCTCATCTCTGACACTAGAAAACTAGAACTATATTTAGAAAAGGTTGCTTTTTATAATTTCCTTTTAAGACAGTATGTAGCCAGCTTAAAATAAATGAAAGCAGCATGTAGGACACCGCGTACATCCATTGTTACACAAGTTCTGAGTTAGCCATGGAAGTCATTCACGTCATTCCAGTTCTGATCTTATTGCATCATTCGATTCACCTTTATTGCTTCCAGTGAGTATCTTCATGACCCGTATTTGAACAGCAATTCACTCAGTTTGTAAAAACTCAAATTTACAGTGGTCACTTGCCATAGCTTGCCATACACACACGAATTTTCTCTCATCCTATCTGTCTATTACGTCCGAATGACAACTTTTATTCAAAAAGAAATTTGAGAAATAAAATATTACAGGCATTAATAAAACTTTGCAAAGAATGACATAATAGTCCCATAACCCTCTACTGAGTGGAAAATAAAATGATCTTCAAACCTCTTATTACTGTAATAAAAAATCAAGTACTGTAAAATAACATGTAATCTAGAGAAATTAGACTTGTAAATGAAGAAAATACAATTTTTCTTGACAGGTAAATCTAGTTGTAGTAGTTGTTGGAGCCTTTTTCCCTAGTCTTTAAGTCTGATAACATGTTTAACAAGGATTTACAAGAAAAAACTCACCTATTTTATTTAAAAATAAATTTAGGTGATATCCAGTAACAAGTAGAAACTAAAGTTACTTTGAAAAGGATAACCAGACTAGAAACCACCAAGTGATCTGAAGGCTTGGGAACAGCTCACATCATTTCTTAACATCACTCTGAGTCACCAGTCCCGTGGAGCCATTTCTCTCTTCCGGCGCTCTTGCAGGGCTGACCTTGGTGCATCTGCCCAGCAGGTGGCTTTGATCCTCTCCCAGACGTGTACAAACCCATCGGGTGAAGTTCCTTCACGCAGAAAACCATCAGTGCTGCAGTAGAAAATTAGTGGCTACATTTAAGTCATTATTTGAAGCTCTCAGAGCTTCTAGAGCATCTCCTCTGGAAAATCCCATTTCCATAAGTCGTGCGACCTGGAAAAGAAGTGAAGTAACACCACTTTAAAACCAGAGTTTTATTCACACTGTGTGCACATTAGTCAATAACGTCAGAAATCACTTTTCCACTGATCAAAGACCTATCTGGGACAGCGTGCTTCAAAATGTTGCCACAGAGATGACCGCTTTTTACCGCTTAATTCAAAGCCAATTGCAGAAAATGCCACACCTGTATTTTCCTGGCTGGTCCAGTTTTGAAAGAAGAGTAAAATCCAAAATGTGGTACCACACATGACAACTACAGTCTGACCTGGGGGGTTTGCTGCTCTTGACAAGAACAGGATCTCAAGAAACCAGCACTGACCAAAACATGGAATTATATAGCAGATGAGAAAATCTGTCCAGACATCTTCAGCTCTTTTCCTTGAAAAGACCTACTTCTCCAGAGGGCATTAAAAGATCTCAAAACTATTCATTCCAGGTGTTGGGGTTTTTTTAATAAACATTAAAGTTAGTCCTAAGATAGAGGTGTACAACACTTAAATTGGTTTAGTAAAATTCTTGGAGGGCTTCTACTTATACTCAAAAAAGCACTTTTTTGCAAAAAACTTCTGCAAAGAAAAACTCAGTGACATCTGATGGAAGAATTACAAGGAAAAGGGCACATTAAGACAGTGATTTTGTTAAATCAATAAGCACTTAACCAGCCCTCTTTATAGTATCACATACTTGACACATAACCTTTGTGCTCTGTGTTAACAGATAGTCAAAGCACCACGTGTAAAAAAGACAAAGCATGCACAACCAAATTTAATTTGTGGTGAAATACCAAATTAAAGTGCATTTAAAATCTACAAGTCTCACTTTGGTATGACTGAAAATCACAATATAACTCATTCACTTTTATAATTAATCCTCCAGAAGTGGAAAAACAAGGTGTGGGAGGGGAGGGAATGGCATGTAAAATTAACGGTGGCACTGGCAGCATAAGGCATTCCTCATCGTGCTTCAAAGGGCCTGGTTTTGGGTAGCAGGGGGGCCGCAAAGGTGGCTCCTGTGAGAAGCTGCTGGGAGCTTCCCACCATGTCTGGCAGAGCCAATGGCTGATGGCTCTGAAGATGGACATGCTGCTGGCCAGAACTGGGCTGATGAGAGAGGCTGGTAACGCCTCTGTGATGGCATATTTAAGAATAATATCAAAACAAAGTCGGGGTTTTTTGCTGCTAGTCAGAGAAGCAAAGGAGGTGAGAACATGTGAGGGAAAACAACATGGCGACACCCAGGTCAGTGGAGAAGGAGCGGGAGGAGGTGCTCCAGGTACCGGAGCCAAGACTCCTCTGCAGGCCATGGTGAAGACCATGGTGAAGCAGCTGTCTCCCTGCAGCCCATGGGGATCAACGGGGAATGCAGAGATCCACCTGCAGCCCGTGTGGGAGGTGCCCATGCGGGAGCGGGTGGATGCCTGGAGGAGGCTGTGATCCAGTGGAAGACCCGGTGGAGAGAGAGGGCCCTTGCTCCCAGGCTGGAGCAGCCTGTCCTTGGAGGACTGCACCCTGTGGGGAGAGACCCATGGCACAGCAGTTTTGGGAGGACTGTGTGCCCGTGGGAGGGACTCACGCTGCAGCAGGTGCGGTTTGGCTGCTGCTCGTGAGAGTGGACCCACACCGGGAAGTTCACGGAGAACTGTCTCCCGTGGGAGGGACCCCATGGCCTCACAGGGAAGGACTCTTCTCCCGGAGCAGTGGAAGAAAATCCTGGTGATGGACTGACCAAAACCCCCGTGGCCCTGCCTCCTGTCAGTGGGAAGGAGGGAGGGCCTGGGGGGGCGAAGGTGTTTTAAGGGCTTATTTTACTTCTCATTACCCTTCTCTGAGTCTGTTAGTAATAAATTTTACTTAGCAACTAAGGTAGAGCCTGTTTTGCCCTTGAAATGTTTCTCCCGCTCTCCTTATGTCACCCATGAGGCCTCCGTTAACCCTTTTTCCTCTTTTCCCGCCTCCTGCCCAGCTGTGGTAGGGGAGGGTGAGCAAGCGACTCTCGTGGGTGCCTGGCATTGGGCCAGTGTCAAACCACAACAGGGCCTTAAGACAAGACACCACATCTCCTGAACCTGGAAGTCCTGGGCTACAGGAGCTGTCAGAGAGCTACTGCTGTCCCTCCTCTGTCTGTAGAGAGCCTGCAGCAGCAGAGTGAAGTTGAGCAGGAACAAAGCAGAGGCTGTACACAATCTCGAGAGGAATCTTCCCAGGGTGCAAGACCAGTGTGCAAGCACTAGCACTGAAAGTATTTTTAAAAGAAAGTTGCCACCAAAAGCAGCTTTTCTTTCCCCTAAGACACCTCCAGAAGTTTCAGTTATTTTTAGTCATCTCTGCTTTAGTGACTTACTGAGAAGTATACAACTGCCAAGTTTGCCTGGAGGCGTGGGTCCTCCTTTTCTTAATATAAATACACCATCACAACTTGTTTGAGAACGGCTACCTTGGTTGTCAGAACATCAGCCTCACAAACCAGTGCCACTTTCTCACCTTCTTGTAGGGAGAGAAATGAATTGTTACTTTCGACACTTCAGCAACCATAGTTTAAGTCCAAACTTGATTTCGTAACCTGTAACTCTTATTTTTCATCTTAGATTGTGTTTTTCATAAGAAAAAGGGCAGGCAATGGAATAAAAGCTAACCACAGAAACACATTTCAGAAGTAAGGCTTTTACTGCAGTTGCCATGAATTCTAACTTTAAGAAATGGTGGATGGAATTGCTATGTTCCTATTTACAGAAATATTCATCAAGCATCTCGGGGAATAATAACAACAAAAACCATATTTCATCTGAGCGTATTTTAACCCTAGGAACTGAATCCAGCTCCAGGAAATAGACACGTATAAATGTCAACAGTAACTTAAGGTGCTAAAACCCCACAAGAAATGCAGAGATTTTTGCACTAAAAGCATTGCAAATGCTCACAAACTTTAATGTGAAGAACAGATTAAACCCTTGCATTTCTGCCATTTTAAGACAACTTGAGCTGTTATTAGTACAGTCCTGAAAAACCAAAGGTGCTTTAATGACTTTTTCTTTGCAGGGTAACCAGAGAGCCTTGCAAATGACAGCAATCAGGTGAGCCCTACATCCTCAATGCATCAGAAAATATAAGTGTATATGGTTTTCATAAATCTGCACCTAAAGGCCTTGGGTAAGATAAATAAATCAGACTAGTAACTATTTCATTAGTTTCAGCCCAAAAATAAAAGTCCCCAGAAGCGGAATTTGTCAATAAAAGAAATAAGTAAGCCAACCCAGCACAGAAATCTTTTGGTCCATCCCATACTGGCACTGAGTAGGCTTTCAGGACAGCCAAAACTAAATTTCTGCGTTTTGTCTCAGAGGGTGCTTTTTGGTGTGGGGTTTTTATTTTTATTTTCTTTTTGGTTTTTAGTTGGGGTTTTGTTGGTTTTTTGGGGGATGTTTTTGTTTTTTTTTTTTCCTTTCTAGATGTAGCCCAGCAGGTTTGCAGTCAAAAGTGCAGTTAAAAGTTTTGAACATTTTGAACATAATCTAACATTGAGTCAAAGCTAGAAATCAGATCATAGAAAAGATTTCTGTTTGGGACAATAAATTAAAAATTACAGTGGTGCTACCAAGTGTTGACTTATCTCCTTATAAAAAAGGAAAAAGGGAAAGAAACCTACTCTTGCTCAAGGGTAGCAGAGACCTTAAACTATAAAATGGCCAATGCAGCTATCTGCAGGTAGGCTACAAACTGGAGAATTTGATTGCATGCAATAAATCCTGCTTGCAGGAATGAGACTAATCTTAAATTCTTAAATTTCTGCATAAATAATCATCTCTTTTGAGAATAAAACTATCAACAAAAGTCTAGAAGTCTAAATCTATACTTGATAGAAGGACATAAAATTCTCTGTGGCATAAGTATAAGGAATCAGTCGACCACATTATTGAGGGAAACATCCAAGTTTCAGCCCAAGTGTGTTTTGCAGTCTACAGCTGGCACAACATTTTTATTTCAAAAAACCCAAAATAACTGAATTGGAAACTTAAGCTGGGGACTTCAGCGAGGATTATGTCTACATGACAAATAATGAAATCTATTTATCATTCTTCTTTCTTTGAAAATTTATTTTATCAGATTTGAATAGTTTCCACTCCTGAAACCATCACATCTTTAAATACAAAATATAAGCAGTAACACATAAAAGCAGAAACTCCCCAGGAGCTCTGTAACTGTGGTTTGGATGGTAATGACAATACACCATGTCTGTATCGTGACTATTACCTTATATTTTAATTTGTGCTGCTATAGAAACCTCTAGAGAAACTGTATAAACAGATGATAAAAAATTAGTAATGTTAATTCCTAACCATTTTTAATGCCATTTTAAAAAAGAAAGTGTTTACCTGCTCTTCAGAAACCTCAGTAGGTGGAGGTATGCCTTGTTCAGATGGGCGATGATCTTGATAATTTGCATTATGTCTATGACGTAAAGGAGGAAACAGTCTATTCCAGTTAATCATCCCACCCTGAAAGCAGACACTGCTGTCAGTCTTTGCAAAAAGAACTACAAACATTTTAAACAAAAAGATCATCCATACCACATAATATGAAAGCAGATTTTTAAGTAAAGCACTTTACATTAAACAACAAAAACTGCTGTAGTCCCTTGAAGCAAAAATTGGAGTGGTTACTCCTTTATTAGTTAATTGAAGTAATCACGGCAAACTAAGGCCAAGTGCTAACAGAAGGAGGAAAGGATGTTTCACATCCATTGGGATAGATTTGGTTTTGTACACTAACCCCTGTCTTTACTAACAAGGGTTTGCCTGGCAAGAGGTGCAACAGCAGGTCCTGCAAATACTTTACAATATTGCTGCTGGAGTTAACCAGGGAAAAAGAGTGCAAGAAATAAGTGAGAGGAAAAAGGAAAAGGAGCTTCTCAGTGCATCAGCAAAATCACATCAGAAAACTCAGAACAAACCAAACCTTCAGGACACCTGTGACTTCCATGCAAGTGACTACCTCTGTGACACCAGTGTAACTTACAGACTCACCATATTTACCTAACTTCCGTGTATTAAATATTGTTGCAAACTCTGGCCATGTTCCAGTGCCAAAACATCTTGCAAACTACAGAGTACTAATGCAGATACGCAGCCGTAACATAGGTACCATGCAAATCACAGAACTGAAACTTCCTCTTAACAACCAAGCTTCAACTCTTGTAATAGTAAGCCATTTGGAACATAAAGAAGAAATACTAAAGTACAAGCTTTATAATTGTCCAGAAATCATGAATCCTCATCTCATTAGCTTAACCGAACATTTTTGAACAGATTTTATGTCACACAAAGCCCATAGGTCCTGTGAGCAGGTAAGAGCAAACCCCTATCTCTCTTTGCTATAGTTTGTTGAAACATCTTTTGCAGTTTGTGTTGTCCTTTTCCTCAACCCCTGCTCTCCCTGTTACTATGGAGAAGATCCCCCTTCCTTTCTGTATATATAGGACATGGCCTTCCTTCCTCTAGCTGCTCTATTTCAGTTCTATAACGTTGTTTCTCAGAAGGCCTTCCTCTTACAGGAGTTTTTTCTTTTCTACTCTCACAGAGTGCTCTTCCTGCCTTTATGTACCTGTAAAGCATTAAAACCCCTCTGCTCAATCCGATCAGCAACAGCTAATTATGCTCCTAGACAAAAAAAAAAAAAAAAAAATTAGCATTCCTGCCCCTTCCTTTGTTTCCTTCCTTGCTCTCCAGAGGAGACCCAACCAGCCCAGACACCACAGGGGGCAGTACAATTGCACACTTAAAAAAGCATTTGAGGAGTCAGGAGATTTGAAACACCAGCTTGAGAAATGTTCTAGTCCCTTCTATACTGGAGTACATTTTTCCTTGTGAAGATGCGAAATAGCCAGAAGCCATCACCCGTTTTCAAGACATAGATTCCACTGTTAATGAATTTGAATTGAAAACATTATGTGTCTACATTTCCCATACTGTATAAAACATTTGCTTAACATTCATGAGGTTTTGATCAAAGGATTCTGTGTAAGTCTTGTGTTAGTCAAACAGCATAGTGTAGTAAAAAGGAGAACTGGTTTGGAGTGTAAGCCTAAGGAGAAAGAAGCATCTCAGATCTTCTACTGACACCACTGCACTACCTTGTGGTCTTGGGAAATCGCATCATGTACTTCCCCATCTATAATTTCCTATAACTCAGAATTACGTTGAGTTTTAATTCTTGAACTTTGAATTTCTCACAGTCTACTAAGGTCTAGAGTTCAGCAAGAACACTGCACTAATGCTGCTGTACTGGTTTTTACTATTTAAAGATGACTTGAGGAGGAGAAAGTAATGTTGCCTCAAGTCATTCACACTGAATTGGTAATAGTACTAACAGGACTAAGACACATTGCTTTGAAGCACCATGTCATACAGAATAATGTATATCAAATATAAAATCTACAATAAACATTAATTTACCTTTATTCCAGTGTGTCTGAAGACTGAAAGAAATGTACCTTTCCAGCAGTGCCCTGAGTTTCAATACTGAGCTGCCTATTCCAGTTTGGTTTTGCACCCTGCCTGTCCTGTGCTCTGTCACCTAACACTACAGACAGACTTGTCTACTTCCTTGCCTTAAGCTTACAATACGGTTTGCATTAACATACACAGAATTCATTATTCTCAATTAGAATGGCAGTTTCCTTACAAATATAACTATTTAGTTTTGAAGGTTTACAGCAGATACCTTGATAAACTACAGATGTTGACTGAAGCATTCAGAGGAGTTCCACGTGATGACCACTAACCCCTTCCCAGAAAAAACAGACTAGACAAACTAGATCAAAATAGAGTATTTCAATTACCTTTGGAAATGGTGATAAACATAATCTATTGGTTCTTAACTACATTAATAAGGGAAAGATATCCAACATTTAATGATATGTGAACACTGACGGTTAGGATTAATCCCAACATTATGGGCCACTTCTCATCTGTGTATTACTTTAAACTGCACCAAAACCAGGTGCATTAGGATTCTTTATCCTAACTTTAGGAAAATTGTTTCCCTTCAGAGTCTTGGATCCAATTAGATGACACACATCCACAAGGTCAGGCTCAAAAGAGCAGGGATTCAAGGAACTGCAGAAGAAACTATGGAACTGGTAATGTGGCCAATCTCATAAAGGTAAGGAAAAGCTGGGAAGTGCAGCTAATGTCTTAAATCCACAGAAGATTGAGACCAAGGCTATGGATTTACAGTACGGATTGTGACTGTGCAAAGACCTTCAGACAGCCTTAACTATTACAGCAGAAATACATGAAGATCTGTTTTTAACTGAGCCAAATCAAGCACCAAATAATGTCTTAACATTAAGCATGTATTGCAAATTCCAGTTATAAAAATGCACAGAAGGAAATTTATAGACCAATATTCCTTCTTGCCTCACAGAAATTAGTTTGAAGACCTCCCCTTCATAATTTATGATCATTTCTGTACTGCAGTGGTTTTACACTGTGCTACTACACTTGCTGGTGAGAAGTCAGGAAGATTTCACAGGAAGATATACAATCTGATTAATTTACGTAAGTGATGCTTCTAAACCATCTGAGAGTCCCTCCTAGGGAATCAGCAAACCATATTTAAGCATTTCACATTATACCTGACCCTCAGCACCAGCACACCAATCTCCTCATTCTCCACAGGAGCCGTGCCTCAGATAACAGAGCTCTCTGGAGTGGTCCAAAACAATAAGCAGTGGGGATGCTCAAGGGTCCACTATGTAAGCTCCTTTCCTGAGCAGCACTTCCAGCGACAAGTGTGTGCCAGTCTAATCCATTTAGTGAAATCCAGGCACTTCTGTGATTCTGGTTTGCAGTTTGTTATAACAATAATTAAGTTTAACACTACACAGTTTGCAGGCTGGGACTTAACATGAGCTGGGACTAGGTAAGGAGGATGCATTAAACTTCTTACATCCAGAGCCAGATTTCGCAACTGACAGACTTGGGATATCTTGCACTGAGATTATCTCAGGCAACATTTTTTAGGTCCTGATCTTTGGTGTCGGGGAGCAGCCAGTGCAGGTGTACTGCTAGAGAATGAGAAGCATTGAAAAACTCTAGACTATGATTCACAAAAATACTGTGCACAATTTGGTGCCTGGGCCCTTACTTCTGTTCACAACTACCTCTTCAAAATGTCATCAGGAAAAAGACTTGACAAAGGCACTGCTTCATTAATTATTTGACTAGTAGGGTGACAAGACAAACCTAAGAAAGGCCTATAAGCCTTTCTTCCTCCTTTAATCCTATGGTGTAATTTTTTAACTATAGAAAAATTCTGAAGTTTCCTTTGGTTTAGCAGCGCAGACTGGGCGAATCGGTCGATTGCAAGTTCTTTGTTACTGCCTGATAGGAGACAAACATACCAAGGAAATAATTTTACTGGTCTCTCATAAATCACTACTGGAAGTGGATTAGGAGAACACTGGTGATGTTGGAACTGCCATTACAGGAAGACAAAAAACTCGTCACAAGTTTAGGTGACCAAAGAATGAGATTTAAGAATGGACTGGACTAAAGGAATGGGAAAATAGCAGCTCTTCATTACAGAAAAGGTTTTAAGGAAATGCCATATTGATGATTTACTCTTGGATAGCTGCCAAGGCTTTACATAAAGAAGCTGTGCCTTTCTAGGTCACATCCTTGATGTTGTTTTTTATTTGGGTTGTTGGTTGTTTTTTTTTCTTTTAATGGTGCCTGGGACAATTCTGTTTACAAGAAAGAAGTATCCTCCTTTCCTACAGAATAAGGAAGAAATATCTAGAGCTAGCAAATGGTCTTTGATTGTACAGCCTGCTAAAACCCTAGTTATGGCATTTCTTTTCAGACAATCTCCTTCCTCTCTGTTTTTAAAAACAGCTCAACCTGTTTCCCATGTACACACCTGCCATGGCATATTTTGTAAAAGAACTTCTTATCCAAAGTTTGACAAATAAAAGTATTGTATTATGGACAATTAACAAATATCCAGTAATGTAGCTTTCAGATATGCACATATTTTAATCAGACTAATTTCAAAAGAAATGAAAGAAAAGGCTTTATAAAAATCCTCTTGAAAGTGATGCATGTGGTTAAGATATTTTGATAATGTTATCTCCTGTAGATGGTTAATGCCAACTTGTCATCTGTTTGCACAAACAGGAAGCACCTCTTGGTATCTGTCCTGTTCACCTTTTTTTGACATAACAACCGCAGCGGAAGAAAAGAAAAAAGGAAATTGCTTTGCATTTCACCTTTTAAAGTAACATTTGTAAAATATTCCGTTCTGTACAGAAGCCTTTACTTGATAAAGACATAAATATTGTCTTACTTTTTTTCATATAAAGCTTCATTAAAAAATATACTGAAAACAATAAACATTGACTTGCTTTTCTGGCATAGATTTTTCAACAATGTATTGACTCCAAAGTCCACATACTGATGATATAAATAAACAAACAAAAAAAGCATAGTCTTGGATGACATGATATCTGCTGCCCTAAACATTGCGTAAGAGATAGAAGTGGTGAAATTTCCAGTACACTTACTCAAAGTCTAGCCTGCCTCTTTTTGTGAGAATAAAACTCTTCTGGTTTTTTGGTTATTTGGGGAGACTTTTTTGTGTGTGTTTTGTTTTCCTCTTACTTTAATAACTTCCCTCTTTTGAAAGGGGATAGAAACATAGCAGTATTAGTGTTCTAAGCATTGTTCTTAATGACAGAAAGAATTTTTCACCAAGTAAAGCACTCCAGCAATTTCTAATGATATTCTACTTTCTCTGGAAATTTATCCTACAGACAAGTCCATTCAGCCAAAGGGCTCTGTCTCCAGCTCTTATTTTCTGCATCCTGAACTTTGATGCCTGCATTGTCCCTAAGGAGCACATGTGTCACAGAAGTTCAGAAATCCACATGTGGTCTTTTCTGAAGCCTGATCAGCTATTTCCTTTGAAATCTAGAAGGAACACCTTAATCTGGCTTCTGACGCTGCCTGAGAGACAATGGAAGAGATTTCAGCACTGGCATGACACAAGGGGTGTCCAGTGTTCCAAATGCTGAAGGCAGGTCTACCAGCATGAACATGGAGTCTGTACTTGAGGAAATAACTTTAGCTCTGTTTTAGACAGTTTGCACAAAACAGAGTCAGTTCTAATCCTTACCACATGGCTCTTTGAATTCAGACTTGTGACACTGAAGTGGTATTAAAACATCATGATTAGACTGATAATTCTTCACTCACCCCCTGTGCAAAAACCTTTTCAAAGAGTAATAAGGAATAAGGAGAGAATGGGATGAAAGTGAGACATCAGAATTCTAAAATTATTTTGATTTGACAAGCTGAGATAACAAACTCTGGGCTCAAAGGAAACTCAAACCCGAATTCTTCAAAATACTACATAAACACATACCTGAGTATATAAAAGGCTAGTCTGTGATGACACAGGAAAGAAACAGATCAGCGTCCCATTTTGGGATGTAAAGGTTCAAGTTCTGTCTTGGGCTGCAAATAGGAGTAGCTTCCATTTGCTGACATCTCGAAGTCAATATACAAGGCGTAATATGCAACACTTTGCACCTATAGTGCTTCTTAAGGTATCTGTCCTGATTTCAGCTGGGATAGAGTTCATTTCTGCTCAGTAGCTGATAGTTCTGTGTTTTGCACTCAGTATAATGCTGGTAACACACTGATATTTCGGGGTTTGCTAAGCTGTATTTATCTTAAGTCAAGGACAACTTTTTGTGTGTCTCATGCTCTGCCAGTGAGGAGGTACACAAAAAAAAGCTGGAAGGTTGCACAGCTGGGACACATGTCCTGAACTGAATAAAAGGACATTCTGCACCATAGAACACCATGCCCAGCATATAAACTGTGGGAGTTAAAGGAGGGCCAGCTCAGGTTAGGGAATGCGGTCTGGCCTCCATCAGCTGGTGGTAAGCAATTGTATTGAGCATCACTTGTTTGGTTTTAATTTCTTTTTACTATTATTATTATTACTATTATTATTATTATTACTACTACTACTACTATATTTTACTCTTTTTTAGTTATTACACTGTTCTTATCTCAACCTAGTTTTGATTCTCCTCACCACTCCACCAGGGTGGCAGGGGGAGGTGAGAGTGGCTGTGTGGTGCTTAGTGGCTGGCTGGGCTTAAGCCACCACAGCAGCACATTAAGGGACAAGAGGCGGAACCACCTTGCAGCTGTTATGTGCGAGTATCAGTGTTCAAACCAGAAAACCGGAATATTAAGGAGGACCATATATTATCTGAACCACAGGCTTCTTTTTTACTACATGCTAGGAAAATGGCACTCTAGAAGAAGAAATGGCCTGTCAAGACTCTCTGACTGCACACTGGAAGGACAACAGAAGCAACCCTGGTATCCAATAACCGACTGCCCCCAAAACAGATGCCTTATTTGCCCCATATTCATTAGAAAGGAAGGGACAGGTACACCTAAAATACCCCTGCCTTCTGTAAACAGGACTTGATCCAACAACAGTGAATTAAATACTCTGGAAATGCCTGGCGAGGTTTGTATGCCATGATCTTTTTTATAAGAAATGGCCTCAAGTTAAATTGCCAGAGAAAGGGAATATAGACCAATCACATAGGAGAATAAACATACTCTATTTCTCAAAACAATTTATTTGCTTTGAAATAAAACAGTGTTTTGCTTTAGAAAGTTGTCCAACCACTGCTTCTCTAGGGAAGCTGATTACAAATAATAATCCAAATTCAAAGGCTATATCTCAAAAGTCGAGACAGAAAGAAAGAGAATTTCATAATTCCAGTCCAAGAGAAAAAAGGACTGTTCAATATATGAGCAGGGTGCTACCAATGAGTAGGAGATAAAGACAATCTTGTGATTGTGACAGCTGGCTGTTAATGAGACACACTCAGCTTATTCTAATTGTACTAGAGTCTGTTGGCTCTAGTATCTGTCAGCTTGTGGAATTGCCAACTTCCATAGAAAAGAGAGAAACCTTAAGTTTCTGTGGTAGTCTGTAGAGGAAATAATCATAACTTGTTCATTACCTGGATCAGGTCTCTGGAAATTCAACATTTTTAATTTCACACCTAGAATCCATGAAAGAAGTTATACAGCAAAATAATCCAGAATGTCTAAATAGCAGTGCATTATCAGTTGCTGCAAATACATTATTGACATGAAACAGTTAAAAACCAGAGTTCAGACATGCCAACATCAGTAGCATATGCAGTTTTTACACCCAATAAACTCTTGAAATAAATCCAAGTTTAGTTTCAACACAAAGAAAACAGGATTAAACAATTACAGAGAATAATCAAGGCTTGAAAATGCCAGAAGAGTGCAAAAAAAGCAAAGGGTAAGTTCAAGACCCATAGGTCTGAAGGAAAAAATGTTGTTTTCTCCACAAAAATGGAAGTTGACATTTCAAAATGTGTCAATATGTGTACATTGGCATGCAGAGGAAGGGAAGAGTGATTGAATACTGAGTCTAAATTTAGCCACAGTGATTATTGCTGCAGCATACAAACTTCATTCATGGGCTGAAATGAATCTGTAAATCACTCACTGGTTAACACAATTCTTTAAAAATATGACGTCAAATCCTGTGCACACACATCCCATGAGTCTGGTCACAAAAGCTTTTTTATCCTATTGGTACCCTATGTATCATTGTCTTTGGAGTTTATGGAAGTGTTGCTAAAGTCAGTTTCTATTCAAATGTGTCACAAAACCCCAAAGAACCCTTAGGTAACACAGACTGATTGGTATGGAAATCTAATTAGAGAAAAAGACTTTGTGTGACACTTGGTTGAAGTCTGACCCATTTATCCAGGTAAGCCAGTCTGGTAGTTTCCTTCCCAACAATTATACATACATTTGTGGAACAACATGGAATAGCTGCTTCCATCCAAAGTCCTGGCTGTGAGTGCAAGGGTTTTCGTGGACTTGGCAATGTATAAAGGTTGCAGAAGGTCTTCATGGTTCAAAATATCTGTTTGAAGGACTTCTTGTTGGTACTCAAACTTGTGAAGTTATTCAAGAAGACTTCATTGAAATGCCACCTCAGTGCCAGTAGGACAGCTAAAGAGTATGCCTGGGTCTGGTTCTTCACTTTGAGAAAGCAGAATTGACCTTTCTGGGAGCATATTCACTGGGGGACTTCTTTTCTACCATCATGAATGAGGATAACATTCCTGAGGAAGAACTCTTGAGCCAGGAAAATATTTGTTCCATTAATCTATTCTTTTTTCCAAGGTCAGGAGTTTATTGCTTAGATATAACCAGATGGTAAATTACCAATCTAGTCTCACAGTCCTTAGTTGACAAAATATGAAACTTGCAAATTGCTCAGGATATGAGGCTCCCCATAGCAATAAAGACACTCAGTATGCCTTCCCACAGAACAGCTCTCCAGTGTCCCAGGAGAAAGACATCTAATGAACGAACAATTAGAGGAAGTCCCTTTGTTACAGGAGAAGTCTGGTCTCTGCAAGCAGCAGAATCTCATTTATGATGAAGATGAGACATACATATGAGATACCATGTGATATGAATCTAAGGAGAGTCTGGCCTCAGTGAAAATTAATGGCAGCTGGAGGAGAAGAACAAAAAGACAGAAGGGAAAAGACAATATAAGCTTAAAGTGGCTAATAGGGTAGAAAGAGACCTAGTGAAACGAAGATTTTCATATATGGCGGTAGGCTTGCTGCAGTCTGGAGCAACCTGGTGAAGCTCTTCCCTGATCCAAGACATTTAAGAGAAGCCACAAAGAAGGCAATACCATGTCTTCAATATGCTCAGCAAAAATGCTCTGCAGATACAAAACCCATTTTTTCAAGATGAAGGGACTGACATTGATACACTGTCCATCCCAAATGGGCACAGGGAGGAGTGCTCAAAGAAGTTCTATTTAGTGCCAACAGAAGGCACTGCCCACCTTTATGCAACCTTCCACCACCTTCCACATAACCATCTGTAGTGACATCAGTGTAGCCAATACCACCTAGGCACGGAATCTTCCCTATCTATTTGCAATTTGGATATCTGCCAGTCTCCCGCCAAGATTCTCAAAAGGAAGTGAAAGTCAAGTTGACTCCCTGATACCCACACTGGTGCACAGATGCAGCAGTCGCTTCCCTTTTCCCATCAGGGTTTTATTTGGGTTACAGAAAGATAAACTTCAGAAAAATGCTGGGAAATGAAAGAGATCTAGAAATAGAAACATCAGCAGAGGAAGACCAAAATTTTTATCAATATTACAGTATCAAAAGGATAAAACAGCAAATGATTACTGGTGGTAAGACATGATGGGAGAGAACTTCCCCCAAAGCAAAGACGCATTTTGTATAGGAGCAAATATGAAGTATGGGAAACAAGAGAGATGAAGGTAAAGAGGTGACAAAAATGTGGGAGCTAAATGGCACAGTGGTGAATGAAAATGTGACAGTGATATGAAGGGAAACAGGAGATCAGATAATGGGAAAAAAAGAAAAACAGGACAAACTACTTACGAAGTAGGATAGACAAAAGAGTGTGAAAGAAAAGAGCTAAGAAGGAGAAGTGTTAAAAGCAGTAACAAAATGGCAAGCTGGTATTTTTTTTTTAGGGAATGAATACATATGGCACACATTTTATTCTACTGCCTTTAAAAGTGAATGTAAGTGATGCTCAGTAATTCATTTGGACAAGATCGTAATTTCTCTGCAATATCCACAGGAGGAAACAAAGAATACAGTAAGATCTAGAAAGTTTTCTAGATGCACACTATCATGTGTTTAAGGGCTGTATCCACAGCAACTAGAAACCAACACAAAAACCAGTCACCATTTAACCATACTCCCCTGAGAAACTATCAACATAACAGTTTCTAGCAACATATTCAGACGCAGTGCCACTGAATATTTAAGAGCTAAAATGAGGTACATCAAGCAATGAACTTGGTGGGTTTATTTTCAAATTCTACCACACACTCAATCTACTCATCGAAGTCATGGGTGTTTGACAACCCAGCACTCG
>WEIT01014768.1:167400-194745 GCA_013389985.1 Dryoscopus gambensis | reverse complement strand
AGCGAGCCCCGGAGCCCACACTGTCTGCGGCTCCGTCTGCCCTTTGCCGTGCTTATAGCACAGCGAGGAGCACTCGAGATTAGTGCTGGAGTCCGGATTAGTGCTGGAGTCCGGATTAGTGCTGGAGTCCGGATTAGTGCTGGCAAGTTGGGCAATGGCTTCAGCGCAAAGAATAACTGTTGTTTTTTGTTGGGGTTGTGGTGTTGTTCTGGGTTCTGGGCTGTTTTTAACTGTTGAAGTCTACCTAAAGGCCAAAGAACTGCTGTTGGAATATTTTTTTTTTTTTTACATTCTCGAGGCAGATAAAATTCTTCAGACGAATATTTATACAGAGATAGAGATATATTTAGATATGAAAGTTATGCACTTCTAGTCTGGTGACACTCCTATGCTTATTGAGGTCAAGACAGAGTTACTGGGGTATTTTTTTTTACTATTTTTGTTTTTAAAATTTGTAATTCTATGTGCATATGCATACAGGCTGGTTCTAATATTCCTGAGTGTTATTCATGTGGAATTTTCATCATGAGTAAGTACACTGCTGCTGTAGATTTTTCCTGGGCACTGATACAAACCATTACAATGAGGACATCAGGCAAATTCTGAAACAGAATCAGAAGTAGGTCATCAAAGTTTATATTTTCCCAAGCTAGTGGCACATCAATTTTTTTCTTATTATTAGAAGATAGGAATTATTTATTGATCCCAGGTTTTTAGGAAACATATAGGAAACAAATAGACTTCCAGTTGTGCCAGAAACTGCATCAGCTAAAGTTTGCCTTCAGTGAGTATAACTCTTCTTTGGCTGCTTGAGCTCAAGCAATGGCCGAAATCCTCTCTCTGCTATTGCAGCTCACTCAAACTTTAATTTGAGGTCATCTTTCAAAAGCTTTAGTTTTGGAAAGAAGATGCAGTATGTCAGTTACTGAAGGTGAGGCGCCATTACTCTGAATCAAAGATTTGCATCACAGCCGTAGCATAAATCTAAAGATCTTGTGAGAACCACTGACAGTTAATCAATTCACATAAGTAATTTTTCACTTACCTGGATGTCATAAGTGGCAGAGTGAAGAGATGGGCTCTGGGCTTCCACCACTGCCGGGGAGGTGCAAGGGTGGGCAGTGAGAAGCCTTACTCCTGCCTGCTGTCCACACCAGGGGTATTGAAACTACCCCACGCGCTCACTGGCTGACTGATGAGAGAATTTATTATTTCCTCCCAAGTGGAAAGATGCTGCTTTTTGTCTGGACTAGATTTCCCAGGTTTGCATGTATTTAGATCATAGAGACTGGATATGGACAATATTAATTCATTTCATCCAGACAAGCCATGAAATGGTATCAGTGTATATAATCATGAATGTGTGTTACTATCCTAGGATACATCTCATGTTTGTTGCCTAGGGCCCTAAGTATATATTTGAGTTTCTGAATAGTTCTGGCGTTTTTTTAAAACAATGGAGTTCACAGTTCTTTTGTTATTCACTGAGTGGTAATGCTATTAGCAAGCAAAATACTTTCATTAGAACAAATGCTTTCTTTAAGCCTCAACTTATTCTTATTTCTGCCTGTAGCAGAAATTAAGTATTTATTAAGCAAAACAGAGTAGGAAAGCTGCGATCATTCCCTAATGAGGCTTCCTGCACTTTTAATCATGATTTGTTGGTGTCTCTGGATTTCTGTTACTCTCAGGAGTACTGACTGACTTCATTTGATTAGCCACATTCAAGCTGAGTCTGTAGGAACAGGCTCTGTATTTCATATTGCATTCTACTGGACAGAATTATGGACCATCAGGGTAGCTGCATCTCCGAGTTAAATATAAGTATGGACATACACAGGTGGGTACCAAGCCTCCAGCCCACACGTGCTCTCCCACTAAGATCAGTGAGACCAGCATTTATGAGAAAATAGAGTTCTGCAGACTCAGGTGGTCTCTAATGAAACATGATCTTGACCGGGGAAAGTGGGATAGGAGATGTCAGTACCTACACACTTGTTAAAGCAGTGAAATGAGAAATTTGGCTCATAGTTCACTGAAAAGGGATCGGCAAGGTTAAAGCAAAACATAAGAAAAAGCTTGTTTGCTGTGCCCCTTTGTTCAGCAAATAAATGATACTGTCAGGAGTTTTGAAGCAAGCACTTCAGTCTGTTCCTGGAAAGCATCATTGGCAAGAAAGATAATTTTCAGTGGAACTCAAGAACTGAGAGGAAAAATATTGTATAAATCAGTTAACAAGTTGGCCCATAGGCAGCCAAGCTAAAGAGGACTCATTTCCTATGGATTTGTGTCTCTCCTGCCTCACTGTCTTGCCCACCGTCAGCCCTGCCCGTCCCTCGTGCCTGCAGCGCCTGGCCCGGAGCACCGAGTGCGTGGCCAGGGTAGCACCGCTGTGCGTGCAGCCATCAGCTGTCCCCAGTTTGCACGGGACTTGTCAGAACTTCACTCCCTGAGACCTCTGCCCTTCTGGAAAATGGAGTTAAAACTGGGGGAAAGAGCAAACAGATGACAGGCAAACACTGAGATGACACAATTATGTTGAAACCTCATTTCCCAAAGGAGCTGTGTACTTTTTAGTAGTCGGCATTTTTAGAGATTGGATATTTTGCTTATTTTGGAAAGCAAGTAGAAACAATCACTGAGGTGGCACCCTGTTTTCTCTGAGTAAATACCCACAAAGGTGTTCCAGACTAACTTATTCCACAACAAACATATCCTAACGCTGCATCTTATACTCCTTGGATTAGGCTGCACCCCAGACGCCGAGGACCAGAAGCCCCGTATCAAACCAGCCTGCCCTCCTTGCATGGTAGTCTCCAGGATTGCTACATTTATGCCATCTAGACATGTTAAAGTTTGGGAGAGAATTTGAAATTGAAGGAATGACTCCTACCTGAAAAAACAAAGGAACAACACCAATTTCTCCTCGAGAGCAATGCTAGTGGTGTCAGTAGGATTGCAACATGTTAATTTATCCCAGCCTTTCTGGGTCGGGTGGTTCTCTTTAAAAATGGTCAGATTTTTTCTGTAATGACCAATTAATTGTAGGACTAACTCAGTGCAGCTATGATACACTCAGTACCCTGCAGCAGAGTTGTCAGAGCAAGTACACACTTTTCATTTTCGTTCCTCTGTTTTGCTTGCTTGCTTGTCACTTCAGTTTGCCCATGAGTGTTTGCCTTGTGCTGTTGCCACCCAGAAAGAATGCTAGGGGCTGGGCAGTAAATAAGGGACAAAGATAGTATCAACTTAGATAACAATGAGGGTTTGTGTGTGTGGCTTTTAAGAAAGAAACTTTGAAGAAATTTTTCGTCATTTGAAATTTTCTAGCTTTTATTGAACAAAAAAATATATATTTTCATTTTTATAGTAATTAAGCAATAAGTAGGGGGGATTTTTTTGCTCAGTTTCAAAATTCATAAAGGTGTGACTGAAAAGAATGATTTTCCCTGACATTAAAATAAATAGTCATCATCAGAACTTGCCTCTGAACTCACAGACAATAATTTATGTATCTCCTGTTCTCTATTTTACATTTCATCTCACAGGCATAATGTAAGAGATCTACTTTTCTCACAGAATGTGCCTCTCTCTAGCACTGTGTATGTCGGACAAATTTAGCTAATAAGTTACATGTGCAACAAGTCCTTGCTGGTTAGAGAGTTCTTGGTATTTCTTCTTTCATTTTTCCCTTTCCAACGTATACATCCTACAAAGCTTGAAAGCTTTGGAAAGGACTAGATGTAACTGAATCACTTACTAATAATTTAGAAAGATTTACTTGGACCTAAATTTTATTCTTCCTTTTCTCTTTCTTTTTTTCATTTCTGGACTAAGAAAAGTATTTCTAGCAGTGGCAAAAATATTGGCATTTTCCTCCAGTGCACAGAAATCATGTCAGTGCAAATGGTAAATGAAGTTTTTGGTCATATGGTGTGATCTCCAACTCCCTGAGTCACTCACCAAAGTGAGTGAGGCTGAAATTCATGTCATATCTCTCTGCTATAAGTTATGGTGTTGTCTGTTTCCTACAGAAGTTTTATTATCTAACACTACTTCCTTCTTGTCTTTTAGTTTTGTTGTCCTCCTAGTCATGTGAATTTTCAGCCCACCCAATACTCTTCTGATGTACCTGGTACTTGCTGCTTTTGCTTCAGCATCCTACAAATTCAAGGGTCATCTTGACTTCTACACTGTGGAAGTTATTGCACTCAGATAAACTGCAATTCTAAAGAATAATCAGCTGCTTGCAAGAACATTTCAGCTGACTTCCCAGCGATTCTGTGCTGTTAGTTTGTTTTACTATTTCTAAATACTCTGTTAGGGTTCAGCTCCTACAAATTATTTAGAAGCATCCTGCAGACTAGACCTTTGTCTGTCTTTAAAAAAGATATTTGCATGGGTTGCATGAGGTCATGGAATCGCTGCTTTTTGGGAGTCTCTCACTGAAGACTTAAGTGATGCAGAGAACCTGACTAACTTACAAAGGCTGAAGGTATCCAAATTGTAATGGTCTAACCCATAACTGTCCTAAGAAGGAGTTAAATATAACAAAGAGGTGGGAATTTCCATGTCTGAGTTCTGCACCAAAGGTCTTAGGTTCCAAATCATCACAAATGCTTGTTTTTCCCAAAACAGAAACTCCCTTTTGACCTCTCTGATTTTCTGACATAAACTAGGAATCTTTTCATGATAATCAGAGTCAAGTATCAGTTCCAAAAAGCCATTGCTGTGCATTATAGGCACTTATGCACATTAGAAAACAAAACAAAACAAGCAGTCTACCACTCTCCGGGATTAATGCTATGAAGGATTTTATGGGTGGTCCATAAGTGGACAGAATGTTGCACTAATGTGTGACTGCATGGCAATTAAGCTTAATTAGGGAAGGTTTTGAAAAAGACAGATGAAAGTAAATTATGGGAATGAAAGCAACTGCGCTTTTGGGGACCACACTCTGCTGCACTGGTTCAGCGAAGTGTTGCTAAAAACATCCCCCTTCTGTGACGTTCTGACGCACATCCAGCCGTTTGTCAAACCAAGCGTTTTTCTTAGGAAGGGGGAATCTCTTAGGAGCACATTCTTCACCCGGTCTCTGCTGAACTCGCTGATTTCATGAGAGGACAGCTGCACTTCCAGAGTAAGAGCAGCAGCAGATGACCCTAAATCCGTGGCCGTCCGGTTTAGTTCAGCATTGCCTCTTTTCTGCATGGAGTAACAAAGGTAGTCATCAATGTGGGTTTTCATGTACGCTCTGGGGACATTTTTTTACAATTTCATATTTTTAGTGCTTTCTCAGATTTACAACTGAGCACCCCATATGGAACATCTGATTCTGGTTGAAGTGATTTTCTCTGGTGACAAGACCTCAGCAAGCAGACATGGAGCAGTTTCCAGGCTTCCACGCTCCATGGTTTGAGGGCATTCCATAAAACAAGCTCTTTCAGAGCAGACTGCTTCAGGGTTTCTGTGCTCACACTCTTTCAGAGCTAGGGGCCCTTCTCCAAGAAAGTTTTAAAGGAAACAAAACTCAAAATGCTGAAATCCTCAGTGGAACAGAATTGCTTTTTTCTGCTCTGGACTAAGTGGCTGTTACTGCAGGCACCATTACAGTATACTATGTTACATGGGATTTTATTAAATTATGGAAAATAATTAAGTAGAAAAGCAGAGGAAAAATGCTACACAATCTGCAGGCAGATCTTTTTCTAGCATGAGTAGTGTCTGGTATTGCTTTCCACCAGGACACTGGGATGCTTTTTTTCCCTAATGAACTTTTTACATCCGAGATGAAATACTGATTCTGTGGACAGAATTTGTTAAGAAAAGCACCAGTTTCATGTGAGGAATAGGGAATTTGGATTTGGAAATCATGTATGGGTATAGGGAAACACCTCATAAAAAGAATGATTACATGGTCAGCAGCTGTAATTTATGTTCATTCTCTTTTAATAAAAAAATATGCATTCAGACCAATCTTTTCTATTTTTTATTGCAGCTCAGCAAGGTACCCTCAACTGTAGTTGTTTAACCTCCTGACTTTCTTTGGTTTATTTTTTGAAAAGAGAAAGCTAAACCCAGTGCTTTGTGTTTTCAGTTATGAAGCTCATTCATATGTGAAAGGTGCGACAAGGACGCCTTTCTCCACTGAAGGATGCTGAAGTGAGTGTTGATAAAAACATCATACATAAAAGAGTGTTAAAATGAAAACAGAGACAAGAGGATGCTAAAGAGAGAAAAGAAGCTGGATCTGGGATTTGATGGCTGACCATGAACAGCTGTGCACAGGTAATGTAGATGCATGTCCTAATGCCTAAGCTCTCCAGGTTAGGTACAGGTTTACCTTCACGACTCAGATAAAAATTTTCAAATTAGGTATGTGTCCATAAATCACAATCTTCTTCAGGTCAAATGCTGTGGAAATTGTCAAATTAAAAATTATATTCCTAGAAAGGATGCTCTAACAAAACCGCTAGATGGGATCTCATATTTAGCACAAAGTGCTATTTCTGAAGAGAGATCCCCTTAGCTGCAGAACCGTACTCAGATCCCCCACTTGCTTCCATCTCTGTAACTGGAAAGTGGAGGCACTTCTAAAGAGTTTCTGGTATGTGAGGTAATGAGAAATTCCAGGGCCTGCTGGGATCTGTGGTAACAACACTTGTGAGAGGAGCAGGGACAATCCCCTTGGCAGAGTTGTTAACAAGCTCTCCATAGACTCACTCTTTAGTGGTGGTGATCAGATATTGGTGGAAGTCTGATGCAGCTATGAAGCAGCAGGTGAACAAGCCAGTTCTTCACTAAAAGCCTAAACCCAGCATTTATTACTTCCTCTTAGGTCACAGAAACATCTCTGGTCTGTCAGTTTGACAATAACCGCTCCTTTTTCATCTTCATCTGCCTCTTCACTCTCTCCTACATCTCTTTTGCACAGGCTGTAAATGCCCCCCCCCCCTCCTGCTGGCACCTTCTGCAGCAGCCAGATCTCTGGGAATTCCTGGAACAGACTCAGAAGGGAATTTTCTGAGTCAAATTAGTAGGGGCAAAGGCCAGTATTGCTCAGTTAATGACAAGAAAAATTCACCTGGATTAGTACTGGCTACGTAACAGGAATCAATAGTGCATCAAGATTTGGCCTTCTATGATTTGGATACTTTCTAAATCGTATTTTTATGTCAGCATGCTGCCATGTTGCTTGTTGGAAGACCTAGGGAAAAGCAAATTTTTACACTTTGAGGAGACCTGCAACAGCAGCTGGAGCTATTCTGCCCACTCTTTCCCCACACTGCAAGCCTTCACAAAGATTTAAAGCCAGAGAAAGTGAGCTGCCAAAAAAATACACTAATAAAGCAGATGAGTCCATTATTCCCAGTTTTCTAGGAGATATGTTTCAGTCTGTGTGTTCTGTATTTCTGCAAGAAATGTGTAATATTTACAGGTAAAATAACTCCAGCTTGCTGGTATTTTTGAATTCCTTTCTAACCTGCTCTTTCTTTTTCTCGCCACCTCCTTCCCTCTTTTGTGGCTTTCCGGTGTAAGTGGCCACAGCAAACCCCTGTTCAGGATCCAGGAGGAATCCTTCACCGCCAGCCGAGGGAGAACATTGGTGACAGCCGCTGGAACGCCTTGATCACACACTCCCAGCACCCTGCCCTGCCAGCAGCAGCAGGAAAGTCCAGTTTATGTTAATAGGGTGCAGAGAGTGGCCAAAATATTTTGTGAATTTTCCGGCTCAAAAGGGTAATGAAGCTACCTCTGTCTCAGTGCACTGGCACGGGAGCAAACTAAACAACTGGGAAACATGTTTCAGAGGAGAAATATAGAGCACAAACTCCCTGGATTTCACACTTCCACTGGGGGCTGAGCTTTGCCTCTTTCTACCCCTGTTCCAGGTTGGCTGAACCGTTTTGCACAAAAAGTGGGAGGGATGGGGGAGGGCGAGCAGGCTTTTCTGCAGATTAGCTTCAGGCAGCTCTTGCCAGACCAAAAGTTACATTGGAAAGCATTTCTTAGTTTATACCAAAACAATTAATTGTTTAATATGTAAAGTAAACCCAGAAAGTTATTCCCATAAATTTGGTTTAAAATCTACCTTTTTATTAGCTTTGAGCAAAGGAAACCTCTGCACTGCTGGGAGCACAGTCAGATTCTTTGGGCTCTCTTCACAAAGCTCGCTCTTTTTGTCATTCCTCTCTGACCTCCTCCCTGCTAGTCCCGGGATGAAAAGCAAGCCAAAGATCTGCTGAGAAATGGGCCGAGCCACTGCTGACCTTTGCAAATCCTATTTCTTCAAAGCGAGAGCTAATCGACGTGTTCCCACGCTGTGTATTGCTGAAACTTACGATGCAATTCAAGGAATGAATTCACCATGGTGCAATCTCATTTAGAATCCAGTTTTCTTGCTATGTGTCAGAGGGTGAAGGAGGCAGAATGTGGTACATGTTATAGAGAGCAGTCTCGCACAAGTTTCACAAGCTGTGTAAGTCTGTCTTTGAAAGATTTTGCACTTTGGAGTGGCTCTTTCCCTTAAAATCTAAAATATATTGGCCTCCCCCTGCCTACCTCCTTCTACCTTCCCCCCTCAAAAAAAACCAGAGAGACATTTTGCAGTCATTTAAAACAAAAATAAGCTGATGAAAGTTTGTCCTAAGCAATCTGCAAATAGGAAAAAAAAAATAGGCTCTGAGGGTATTAGCTGACGTGTAACCAAGCTGCTTTTTGGGGAGATTTGCGTGTGCAGGAGCTGTAGGTGAATTAGACTGTGCTACAGGGAGAGCTTTAAAATTCGTATTCAAAATTCATATTCTCTCTCTCACTTTGCATATCTGATCTGGTATGAGCACTGTTCTGATTTTACAGCAGCCGGAGCGCTGCCCTCTGTGCGAAGTCTTGCAGTCTCTGCTAGGTACCACAGCTGTGCCGGCAGGATCCGTGCAGGAAAAGCGCGTTGGCATTCCCAACCTAAATCTTATAATCTTGTTTCAACAGGTGCCTGGAGACTGCCCACCCCTCCCTGCTTCCCAGAAGGTGCTGCCATTCGTTTCCCGCTCCAGTAGCCGAGCCCTGGCTGAGCACAGCCCTGGGCAGCCCACTGGGCCCAGCGGGAGCGGCGGCAGCGCCCCGCATCCTGCTGGCACGCCCCGAGCGGCGCGGCTTTGCGCAACGCTGCAACAACTTGTCTGGGGCAAAAGGGACACAAGGGGACTCTCATTCCTCATTTAGCTACTGTGGGGCATATGTCATGGATAGCACATCCAAAAGAGATGCTTTCAGCAGCCAAAGAGAGCAGTTGTGTCATTGCCAGTGGGGGTTGGGCTTGCCGTGCCTCCCTCGGGATGCCACCTCTACGACTGGGAAGTCCTGGCATGGCAGGTAGCAGCCAAGCTGCTCCACGTTTGGTGCCTAACCACAGACCTCCCAGAGTGCGACGTTCCCAGCCAGTTTGGCCACGTAGTAGAACCAGAGATATCATCATTTACTTTTTTAGCTCATTACCATCTTCATTGCACAAGTGCCATTCCACTATGGCTGATGTAATGGCAAATCAAGCCCTTGGGCTAATGGGCTGAACTGTGCCTTGGCTGTAAACTGCAGGCTTCCAGAGGAAGCCTCAATGCTCTCATTTTGTATTTGTCCTTAGGAAAGTAAATGAAAATATATCATTGTTCTCAAGATTGCTGAAAGAAGCAAGTCCTTTTTTTAAATTTTATTTCCATAGCCATGAAAAGTAAATTTCCTTCATTCATGACTGGTTTATAAAGGAGTTTGCTAACTAACCAGATCTGAAGAACTTTCTTTCTCAGCAAGTACTGCAATAAGAGAATTGTTTGTGTTTTCATTACTTTCTCAATATTTTTGTTATCCTCTTTCCCAAGACACGATTAGATTTTCCAGTCTTCTGGACATCAAAGATTTTTGAGAAGAGATTGTATAAACTGGATAGGTAACAGCTGTTACCAGATGGATTTACTGGTGGACAGGGGAGAGGGCTAATTTGTTTTATGTGTTCCCTCCCACTGCTGGCACCTTTCGCTGTGGCACGCTGTTCCTATCCTGTGACAGGGAGTGTCCTTGCACAGAGGGAGCCCTTGTCCACAGGATTACACCTAACTCTGGGTTTCGCTGTTGGTTATAAGTGACTTTTCCAAGTGCCTTCATCATAGCTCTTTTGCCTGGTCCTCCAGTTTATTAGAGAGACAAAAATGAGACAGCAGCTCTAATATTGTTAGAGAACAGCACTGACTGACAGATTTTCATTTCTGACCTTTTGAAGTCAGAAGGTCTAGTTTGCTTCACTTCTGCATATTTTAGGACACTTACAGCTGGAATTATTTTTGTAAAATAAATAATTGAATTCCTCAAGAAAGGTCACAGTACTAAAGGAGAGTTTCAGCTGTATCATCTCTATTGTGCCCTTCTATTTAACATGGGAATGAACGTTTGCATAAATCCTCTTTATTTCTTCATCTAGTGTAAAATTCCTTGTGTTACTCTTTTAGATTGCTGACCGTTTAAGAAAGGTCATAGAGGGGAAATGGTGATTTGTAGTATTGCAAAATACTAACTGGTAAAAGAGATTGCATGTACGTATAACAACCTGATTTTTGCATATTGCTATACCAACAATATCTGATCCCATTCAGATAGCAGTAAAGCAGCCTACAGCTTTGACCAGATTCAAGGAAACTAACTCTGCTTGTTCTTTTCTTTCTCATTTTAGGATTGATCTACTTGCTTTGACACTTGCATGTTTTGTTTTTAAGTACCTACCCTCAGTGCAAGAGAGAGCACTTTCAGTATATATTGTCTGCAAAAGTGTCCCATGTCCTATGAATATGCTGACATTCAATCTGATCAGAAAATTTGAGAGCGACTGGCGTCTTCTCAGTCTAATCTTTCTTCCTGGGGTAGCCTAGATTAATACTTTTGATCCTTTCCTTCTCTGAGCAGCTTCAGAATCCATTGCCATTGCAATGGCTTCACCCAGTCTGTGAGGATCCTCAGATCTTTGCAAAACTGCTCAGATTCTCGTGGAGTTGAAGTCTCTTCTGCAGCTGGCCTGGGGGCACTGGGCACCTCAGCTGGGGGAATACCTCCGGAGCAGATATTCCACGTCAGTGGCTACTGGACCGCTGTGGGGAGAATGAATCCTGGCAGGAGAGGGACAAAGCAGAATCCACATCCAGAAAATAATCTCTAATGTGATTTTTGGCTTTAAGCCTTAATTAATTTCAAACTGGTTTCCTCCGTCTCCTTCATTTACTCAGTACTGCTCCATATAGTTAATGCAAATGACCAAGAAAAGAGATTAAGTCTATCTAAAAGAGTAACTGAGCTTTTGTGCAACACCTGGAGTATTTTTTTCTGCACAACCGGTGTAGAACAGGTCTGCCAATTTCAAGACAAAGTTTCCCATCTTTAGTGAACGTTTAGACTCCAATAAGGATCAAACTACAAAGCCAAAGACAAAACCGTGGAGGAGGCTCAAGACTAGCTGGGCAGTTTTCTGCCTGAACAAGGAAGTAAGGTCCTTGATTTTTCTTTGAAGAAAACAAGTTTGCTGTGTACAATTCATACAAATAGGAAGAGAAGGAGATGCCTGACCAACAGTGAACGGTACAGTGAAATCTAGGTTGTAGTCCCTGTTTTGCACACAGCCCTTTCCATATGGCAATTTTGGAGCCATGCAAGTGAATGAATGTTATCCTGTTATCCTGTTATCTCTGGGTCCCTGGCCAGGTGCAAGCACATATGGAATTAAGAACACTTAATGCTTGTACAGTGGCAAAAATTGGTGTAAATCACAGCCTTTTAAAGGTGCGTTAAACAGGACAGTCTCTCGCATCCAGAGAGGGGATCTTGTTGGCAAGTCTAAGAATCAGCAGAGCTTGTACAAGTGGTCGTACCAAATGGTTGCTAAGCTATGACAGCAACAGGTAATTCAGGTGTGGTACTCACAGCCTGTTGTTATCTTTAAAGTGAGGTTTGTGAGCTCGTGTGCAGGCTTGTGCAGGTAGTGTATGTCAAGTTAAAGCTACATTTAATCAAATCTCAGAATCACAGAATGAATTCTGTTGGAAGGGACCTTAAAGATCATCTTGTTCCAATGCCCCTGCCACGTGCAGGGACACCTTCCACTAGACCAGGTTTCTCAAAGCCCCTTGCAGGGATGGGACATGACATATTTTTTTTGCTTCACACCACAAGCTTTTTGCACAGGAGCTAAAGGGTTGTTTTTGGTGAACTATGGATAGACACTGCTGTCGTTATTTTTACTACTTCCTTACCATGTATTTCAGGCTCTGCAGTGACAGTGACGATTAAATAAAAAATCAAAATCATTAGCTTGACTAAGTATTTTCCACGAAGGAACATTTATTTATGGTGACACTGAAATATCATAGCAATGCTCTGAAGCAGTACAGAAACTGTGAATTTTAATGTATATAGCCAACAGGAGATTGAAGGTCTTTGGCTCAAGAGCTTTACTATGAAGAAATAACAATATTTTTCTTTTAATGTAGTTGCATCTTCATAAAAATCTGTTAAGCTGCAGCTTGCGGAGGAAGTGTAAAGGACAAGGCAAAATAAAGTACAATAACCCTGAAAGGACAAATTGATCTAACCAGTGATGTAGTACTTCTAGGAAAAAGAATTGAGATTACTGATGGCTCAGTGCACAGAAGCAGCATTTAGTATGATGGAAGAGTGTATACCATGAATGTATTCTGTCAGTTTTGGCCTGGCCTGTTTTCATTTTACGTGGCAAATACTTTGATCCATGTTATAATCTAGGTACTTTTACAACCCTGAGAAATTTGCTGCCCCAATCTACAGATAAAATAATTTAATCATAAGTATTTCACCAGGCGTTTCTCAAACCAATTTAATTAGGTTTCATTGTTTACAGCCTGTGAGTATTGCATCCAGAGATAATTTAAGAGCACAACCTGCTTGTCAACTGTAGTTTGAAAGAAAATGAAAAATTGGTTAGTTGTTACTATTTAATACTCCAAAGCATTCAAAGCTGGAATATCTGTGGGGTTTTTTCTCTTTGAAAGACTTTCTTCTTTTTATGAATTTCTCTCTGTAATCTTGCCATTCCTGTGCCTGTAAATACATATATTCTCATGTAGTTTAGGAAGGAATTATGGCATTATAGTGATTTTGGATGGATTTTGAGCTCTGCTATATTCCTATAACATCTCAGAATTTCCAGGGGCCTCAGAAGGGTTGTTCCAGATTTATGGTTGTATAACACCAGCAGAATTATATCCCTTTATATTTGCATTTGGAGCTAATGCATTAGTCATCCAGGTCCCTAAACAGGTTAATTATCCAGTCCAGTTCTTCAGTGCTGTTTTAACTGTTCCACTCATAACTTTTATGAATTTTATTTAACATTAGATGGTGGTAAATAGGTTTAAAGATAAGCTGAACTTTTAAAGATGGAAACTGCTGATATTTTTTAGTAATTTCTAGATCTGTTGTATTACCAGTACTCTTTGGGAAAGTTCTGATTTACAAAATATGATCTCACAGCATGTTTTATCTTATTGGCTTCTTGCCATGTTGCCAGAATGCAGCGTATTCAGGCAGAGGCACCCAAAATGCATGCTTCAGCATGCAGAGAAAGAGTGCAAAGCTGGTTTTCATTTTCTAGAAACAGATTCTAGTTACAGTCTTCCTCCAGCTGAATGGCTTTTTATTGCTGGTTTTGTGCTTTTGATTGAGTTCTTTGGTTTTATGTTTTTGAGACATGTAGCATATATTCACAAGAAAAGTCAAAGTTTCAGATGTTTTCTTAAACTGAATTTAATGCTTTTGAAATCTTTACCTTCTCAATAACCTCTATGAAGAATTTTTGGTTTTCAAGCATCTACGTAGTTCACTTGAGCTGTTCATTCCCCTCCCATTAGTAATTTAATACCTGTATTTTTCATGGAGCAGCTCAGCAGTGTGCCAAATGTTATTAGCAGAAGGGCAAAGCAAAAAAAGATTCTGATCAGAAATCAGAACAGCCTCTGTAAAAGCCTGGCTCAAATATCCTCTGAATGGAGGTGAAGCTGGCAGTTTCACTTGTGAGCAGTTCATGTGAGATCATTTAAAATGATCTGGGAAAAGCTCTGAAGATCAGCTCCTCAGTGATGTCTGTTCTTACCTTGTGCAATAATGTATTTTTCTCCTTGACTTCTTTTCTTCTTTATTCATCTAGCTGTATCTATAAAATTAATGATTACTAATAGATTAATACAGATACAATAATTTCACCTTTCCTCCCCCGGTCTGTCCTTTGTATTTTTCCTTTCTTTCTCTCCCATAGCTTATTTGATTAATATTTAACTCTGTTGAAGGAATGCAAATACTGTTGCACTCACTTCTTGGATGATTTTTCAAACCAAAAACATGAATGACTATAAATTAAGAAGCTGCTTTTGCTGAACCTCTGGTGATGCACACTCTTCTTAATTGCCTTTAGGTCCCTATGATATTATTCTGGTAAGATCTGAGATAGAATTTTCATTTCCAAGGACTGGACAGGTTTCTGACAGGAAACTGACAGTGGAACCCTCAGGAAAAGTTGGGTGATAGGGTAGGACTCGGTAAAATAGCAAGCAGTATTTAACAGCTTTGCAGAGAGGATTATTTTCCTGAGAGTGTTCAACCCAGATAGGACCAGGGAGTTTAGAAACTGTGTAGAAAGTCATGCCCTCACAAGATTTGGTCACTGTCTAGGTCAAGAGTTAGATGAGATTTAGACAAGGTTCATGTCCTGATGTGTTGCCATCCATAGTGAAAAATTTGGTATGAATTTGAGCATCTGATTATGCAGCTGGTACCCAATGAATTTGTTGTTAGCCTTTTTAAGTACTGCATTTTAGAAATCTTCATCTTTTTCAACTTGAATGGTATTTCTCTGGCAACAGTTTTTATGGGGTTTTGGAGCTGTGACCAACAAACAGTTTTGTTCTTGTTTCTGTAACATTTTCTACAATTTCTGCCAAGCTATTGACATATGTGAAGAATTGTGCATTTGTTGAACTCTATGGTTATTTCAATTTTGTAGGTTTCAGTCAATAATTAACAAGTACTGAGATAAAGTTTGAGAAGTGATATTCCCTGGAAGAAGCACAGTATATTCAAGTGCATTGGAAGATGAAAAGATGATATACAGAAATACTATACTCTTGGGAATTCTAGTAATGTCAGTTTTGGAGTTCTTTCACAAGCTAGCAGAAGAGGTGGTTTGTTTTATGTAACAGGTTCAGTGCTCAGTCTCACCTCAGGAGGGATTCTCCTGAGCACAGCTGACTCCAGTGTGCCTCTCTAAATCTGAGTACAGTGATGGGGGTGTTATGCATGCTAGACCACACCAGCAAAGTAGTTTCTGCACCCCCATGAAGCTTAACAGAAAGAGGCTGAATTTGGCTGCTTGTGTCCATCCCTCTCACTTTCATTTATAAAACCATTTGATTAAAGCTTATCAAGTCAGGTCCCCTCAGTTTTGATAGTGATGGTTAACCTCCTGAACAGCTTGCCTTTAATGATAATTTCCCATTTAGAGGGTAATTCATGTTTGGTACTCAGGCAGTGTGTGCTTCCTGAACTGCCCGGATGACTGGGGAAGCTTCAGCTGTTTTTTCTTTCAAAAAGATACTTAGCCTTACCTCCCCAGGTGGACAAAGGCAGTGATGAATAATCACTGCCTTTCACTTTTCTGAAATATCAAAGTTATCTCTCCTCATGGCAGAATTCCAAACTGTCCTGGAGAAAGCAGGCCGTGTGAATATCCTTGCTGAATTCCTAATTGTTTGCTCTGGCAGTTCCCAGTGAAGCAGCTGGTTGTCTTTGGAAAGCTATGCTTGTTGTTTTGGGTTTGAACATCATGTGTCTTTAATTTTCAGCACTAGCCACAGGGATAAGTATCACAAATATCTGCTTGAAGGCCTTTTGCCCTTGGGAACCCAATATATACTTGGCAGCCTCTCTGACAGTGGGACTGAGGGGGGAATCAAAGTTGACTCATTGCCTTGTATCCCCTCGGGGAAAAAAACAAATTAAAATGGCAATTGCTGCTTCCTTCAGTTGCCTGAGGCAAGTCTTTCCTGTTTTGTAGAGAATAAACTAATGTCATTTCTAAAACAATCTTCCTTCCCTCTAGATGAAAAAATTATTCCATCCAGTATCATACAGCTGATTCTGAGGCTTGACTTCCTCACGTCCCAGTGCAGTCCCAGTAGGACTTCAGATTTCCGTAAACCCACACATAACCAGAAATGGACATTCACATCTTCCATTCAATGCCTACCTCCAACAGAATCTACTGTCATGTTCCTCAGCTCAGCATGCAGTAAACTCTAATGAAAATGGGTTTGTACCGTGCTGTTTAAGCCTGCAGGTGGAGAGAACATAGATTGTGCTTTACTTATTGTGCCCAAGCTGTTAGCAGACTCTGATTTCCTACTGCACAATTAGGACCAGCCTAAATGAGCATCTTGCTATGACTTCCAGTGAAGATATGTTCATTACTCTGCCTGTAGGTATAACTTCCCCACTTTCTATGCCACACTGAAGTGGAACAGTCATTAGTGTTGGTAACATCATAATACAAAGGAGAAGTCTGAGCCCCAATGTATGCATTAGCTAAAGATTAAACAGGGTGCCAGATGAGCTTTGATTCTTTTAGAAATGTGGCTAGGCAGAGCTCCAAGCTCACACCAAGTGATGCCAAGACATTTGCTCATGTCTCCATTGCCCCTTATCTCAAGTGGTGCAACTGCCAGAAATAATTTTCCTTAATAGAAAAACTTCATGCATTTTGCATGTTGCTCTTTCTTATGTAAATCTGATTAGTTTATAATTTCGATTTAGAAATAGAATTCAACTCTTGTATTTTAGATCTGAAAAGCATCTTTCTTTGAGACAGCTTTTCCATTTTTCTAGGAAGCCCATTCCTTTTATTTTTTAATCAGCTCAACTCAGCACAAGAATCTTATGGAAGGTGGTGGCAATTATCAAGTACACAAGTCAATCATTTTATTTTCCGGTCTCCAAGTTTTGCTGTTAGTCCTGAAATTCAGTGCTATTCTAGGGAATATGTTTTTGAGTTGATGAGGGATTTGTTATACCACTTAAGTACAAAAGAGAATTTTAGCTGGGGAAGAAGCTCTCCAAGATGAATGGATGTATTAGCTTAGCATGGATCTGAACTTTGTCTTGCAAAGCACTGCACAGGCTTTCAGTGATACAGATCCCATTGGAATCAGCTATTGTCTAACAGCTCAAAATAATAGGTCTCAAAATGGTTCTAATTATTCCTGATTTGAAAGGTAAGTTGGTATGACTCGTTTGATGCTTCATTTGAAATATGCTTGTATATTGCTGAATTATATTAATGTATGTATTTAATCACTGTGTCCAACACAGAGAATATGAACTTGATCTGTAAGCAAGACCCAGTCTGTACACTTGCAGGAGTGTGTGCCTGGACCTGATTGTACAATTAGCCTTGCTTTTGCTTTGTAACAATTTTGTTAAGTTACACGCACTTCAGTTTTTGTTAAAGTATGATTCCATTTGCATTTTTTATGTCTGCTTCCAGTAATTTATTGGCATGCAAGAAGAAAAGCTCCTAAATCAGTGTTGTGTATTTTATACAGAAGAGCCAGACAGAGGTGTGGCACAAGGTAAAGTTCTTTTCTTTCCCTTCCTTCTTCCTTTTAGCTCTGCTCCACACTAAGGTATGGAAACCATCTTGCACAACATTACACAGGCATAAGAAGGCTCCCTGTTCTTGAGCAAGGACTGGAGTGAGAAAAACAAGTGTGATGTTAAGAGCACAGCACAGCAGAAAATACTTTAGGAGGTTCTATAAAAAGTTTAAATTGGTAAAGCATGTATGTGGGTGGGTTGGAAAGAATAAAGCATAATTAAGTTACTGAAGCCTCAGCAGGACTCTGAACATTGTTCAGCGTGCATTGCAGCTCACTTTAGAGAAATGTCAAGAATACCCACAACCTTAGAAAGGGGACTTTTTTTGTAGAGTAGCATTAATTTCACCAAATGCATGAAGGCTGCCCTTTCTTGGACTTGGCGTCACTGTGCTGCAGGGTACTGAGTGTATTACAGGAACACATGAAGGCAAATGCCCCACCTTCTGCAGGCTAGTGACAGAGCAGTATTGTCCATATTAGGCACAGCTGGAAGTCGGAGGAAACTTTGCCATCCTGCATGACAAAGAGTGCTGGGTCCCATCTTCTTCTCTCCCCTGGTGAGGATAGCCCCATCTGGAAGTCCCTGCCTGCACAGTAATACCAGGAGAAGGGTGGATGGGTGAGAGGAGGTAGCTTTGCCCTCTTATCCTCTGAAGTATCAGGGAGCACAGAAAAGCGTGACGGTCAGAAAAGTCTCCTCGCAGCTACTGAATAGCATTTCTAATTGCTCTATGATGTGGATAGTTTAGGTCTGATGCCCCCCATGCCATGAGTGACCCAGACACTGCCCTCTTCTCCTCCCCACTAATCCCTGCTTGCCCTTTTCTTTCCCTGGAGCTTCCTGAGGTGACCCTGACTGACCACCACTGTGGAAGACCCAGGCTTCTCCTTTACCAAAACCCTGTGTTGTGCCTGAGGCTGACAGCAGAAAACAGCACCGTGAGCTTCATAAAGCATTTTCTTGGATGACAGCACTTCTGCAGTCCTTGGAGCAGATCAAATCTGAGCCCAGCCATGTGAGTGCCATGGCGCACACAGTGCACGACAGGTGGGTCTCAAAACTGAAGCTGGACAGGGAATTTGATCTCCAATTCAAGAGGTAGCCTTTACCTGTTCATTTAACTCTCCTTCTCACAGTCCCCAAAGCCCAAGGCCTCTGGGAGTTGGTTCTGCCCCTTGTCCAGGCCCATGTCCTCCCCAAAACACTCTCACAGGACCACTCAGCAGACTCTGTCATGGTGGCGGACTCCTGCACTGGCAGATTATTGCAGCGCTGTGGCTGGGAACGTCATGTACAGCAGCTGTAATTGTGAAATCATGAAGAGTAATGAGGATTTGAGCTGTTATTTTTCTCATAAATACACATTCTAATGTGCAGGAAAAAAACCCAGCATTGAATGAAAATATTGTGATCTTCAGGGAAAAAAAAGATGTTAGCCAGAAGTGTCATTCCATATGGTCCACCTAAACCCCCTCCCCCCTTTTTTAAGATGGCTGCCAGCCAACATTTCAGAAATATTTCCTTTGTGTTTCTGCTCAAAGTGATTTATGTCCAAGTGGTCTCTAGCTGGTTCTCAAATTGCAGTAATGATTTTGATTGTTTGTTTATAGTTTTAATCTGAACATTTCTGCCTGCCATGTCATATATTCTGAATCAGCATAAGTGTCAGCTATAGGCAAGTGCTGTGCCCAGGTAGAGTCCATTGTTCTGTCTTGTTTCTGACTGTTCACATGTGTTGGATATAAGTTTTTTGAAAGAGAGAAAAAGGACTGTATTCTCACCTTGCTGACCAAGAAAATAAGTTTTCAAGGAAATTATTCTGACAGATGTGTAGGGAAGTCAGGATACTTGGGCCAAGTGGCAATTTTTTCCATGGGAGAAGTTACATACTTTCCCATGAAGGAGGTGAGTCCAGAGCTGCATGTCATCAGCCCAGGAGCTGTGAGGGAATTGGACTGCAAGGGAAGCGCAGTTGGGCCCAGCTGTGGTGAAAAAGGTCGTTGAGCAGGACACTGCATGGGGAATGTGCTCCAGGCCCTCAGGACTGGCCTACACAGTGTCACAGAGGAGATTTAGCTGAGATGTTTGAGCCGAAAAGTCTGTCTGCACACCAGCCAGCTTGTTTTGCTCAGTTGAGACCCACGTGCACATTAATGGCTTGGATGTCCTTTAGGCAGCTTTGCATGACAGCAGAGGAAAGGGAGAACAGATTTAAAACAGAAAAGAGAAGAAAAATAAGGGGGGGAGGCAGAGAAAGAGGAATTAACAGTAAAACAAAACAGTATATTTCTTGAATCAAAATTCAAGAACATAATGTAGTTCATGTCAATATAAATATCCATATGACAAGTTCAGCTGTCTGTTTCAGTGGAACAACACTGGTTTTCTCTAAATAATAAGCTCCAACAAATACATCAGTGTTTTGAGAGAAGCTGAAAATGTTCCCCATCATTATGATAAAACAAAATAATGGTGTATGTGGGTTGTCTTTTGCTTTTCTTTTTATCTTGTGGAAACAAGAGACAGAGCAGTTAAGGGACAATGAAGAAATGTTACTGTTCAAAGAGAAAAACATATGCAAAGCGTTTGTTAGTTTGTTGGTTTGGGGTTTTTTCGGCAGAAAGTACCTTTTCTGTAAGCGTAGGTATTTTTCTTTTCAAAAGACATCAGATAAACTAGAAATAAAATTGTCTTATTTACTTGGGACTCCTACAGATTCATACACATAGGCCAACAGTCTGTTGTGATCACTGTCTCATCTGATTTAAATAAATCAGCTTGTATCATTTTACTCAGTAATTCCTTTACCAAGCTTATAACAATATACTGCTAATTAAAAGGTTGTGATCTGATAGTGTTTTCACTTATGCTGAGTTCCAACGGCTTTAAAAGAACTAATCACAGCCACATTAGACATTAAAATACCACATTAATCTTAAAGTGCATTGATACCAAAAGCATGATGAACCTACTGCTGTCACACATTCTGAATAAGGAATCCACAAGGATTTTGTGCTGGAGGGAGGGTTTTGGAGGTGAAGGCCTGGTGCTTTGCTTCACCCCTTCTGCAGCCATCCGTGCGACTATCGACAACCCTCAGAGGCTCCTCAGAGGCTGTTGCACAGAGAACTGTGCAATGTGGAGTGTGTAGCTCGTAAACTTAGCATCTTTGGTTTTCTTCCCAATAATTTACCAGGCATTGGAGATGTATCATGGTGAGAGAAAGAATGTGGGGGTTTTTTTTGAACAACTATCATCCTTCATCTTCCAGACAGCCATAAATGTCTTCTCTTTTCCAGCATTACTCTGTAAAATGAAAGTCCCCAAAGCAGTATTGTTACTGAAGTCAGGTGTGCTCACTGGTAAAGCAAGGCCCCCAGCTCCAGTCCAATTTGTTTCACAAATAGAGCTCAGGAACGAGCAGCTTCAAGGAGCACCCCAGCCATCAGCAGTAAAACGCTCTATCCCACATGCCAATGTTAATTTTAACAACACAGCCCTAAAATGAAATTTTTAGAAGGCACATAGAGTACTGGGAGTGGAAAGAACAGAAGTTTTCGATGGAGAGAAATAGCATTCACACTTTGATAAGCTCCAAAAATGGCTTTTCCAAACAGAGATGCTTTGTATTACACCATTCCTCTTGGCTGTTTGGGGGTTTTCCTTTAGATGTATGAAGTTCTTGCCACAGTAATAAAGGTCAGGCATTATTGTGCCTCTTTTATGATACTGACTAGCACAAATCATGTATACAAACTCAGGAAGTATTTATTTATGTGGAATACATACTTAAATAGTGGACTACAAATCATTTAAAGATGCCTATGATATGAATCATACCTCAATTTCATGGATAAGTGGAAACATTATGCAACTTACTGAGATTTTAAAGCACTAACGAATGTGAACTATACAGCAGACTTGAGCTGGACCTTTTCACCCCTTCTAATATAAGCTGTGGCTATTTAATATTCCTCACTAGGGAGTAATGCTGACCTACAAGTCAGTAATATATTAGGCACCAGAGCCATGAACCTAGTGAGAACATAAACTAAACTGATTTTCAATTTTGGTACATTACAAAAAGGACCATTATTGTGAGGTTAGAGATGTCAAAGTTGGTGACCTGGTATAATGAACTATTCCCTGCCACATAGTCAAGCATGAAAAGTAATTGGAGGCAGTATAAACTTTTAGAGGCTTAGGGCTTTTCCCCTCTCAAATTAAATATTCTTTTCCACACAATTTTTTAAAAGTTAAAAAGAGAATTTTTTTCTGTGAAGCATCATAAAAGAAGAAATGATGCTCCTGTAAAGTTTGGAGTGGATGGAGAAATGTGTGTTTAGGAATGAGGTCACATCTTAACGCTTGGGTTACTTCCATAAGGCACTGATGAAAAGCAAGTTGCTACCTGCCAGCTAGGAATGACATTAAAATATTATGGCAGCATGTGACCAGCTTTAGAGCTTAAATCCTGAAACGACAGAGACAATGTCCCCTTTGAAGAACATTCCTGAAGATCGCTTTACAGTTTCTGCTAAGCTTTAAAGCAAAGAGTAAACTGCTCCATGTCTAAACAGCAATGATTAAAGTTGTGACTTCTTAGCTGCAACATTCACATCTGAAAACCCACCCCTAACGCATGCATAAGTCTTTCAGCTTGTCAGTCAGACATGTGTCCTAGCACTTTGTCTTTTGGACAAAGGTCTTTTAATACTGTGGACCCCATTCTTCAGGGGTTCATTTATGGCTCCACATCCCGACTTTCTGCACTGGATTTGACCAACTTATTTCTGATTTCCTCTGGCTCGGCATCATGTGAGTGGGCACAGCATCTCTCCCCAGGAACTAGACTGCAGAGGGCACTCCTATATAAGAAGGAATTGCAGTTTCCAGGCTCATTTACTTTTTACCTTGATGATTCCTTGTTATTTTTCCTTTTTTAATAATTAATGACACTATTATTGCACTAAAAGGAAAATCTTATTATTCTTGACAATTGGTTTTGTTATGATTATTTAATTTCTCCCCTCTCCCTAAGTTTATACAATTACAATGGCTGTCAGTGCTCATATCATGTTCAGGTCATCAGCCGCAGAAATTAAACATACACAGGAGGACAACCTATTGATATACCATCCCTAGGCATAACCTGAGCAGGGCAGCACAGGGAGTGCATAGATGAGGATGGAGATGGCTTTTGCCATGTGCCTGGGAAGCAAGACAAATGCTGTCTGAGGCAGATCATCCATGGAGCAATATGAAAACCACTTTCTTCTTGCCCCTTCTCCGGAAGGGTTTGTTGGAAGCATTACTTTGGTCTGAATTTCAGCTATGACAGTGGGAATAGAGCCAGTCTGTCAAACAACAGTTCCTGAGCTTCATGGGGTGGATTTCTGCCCCCTAAACTTACTGGGAGATGGGGCTGGACAAGCAGGCTACAACTCAGTGTGGCCAGAGCTCTGCAGCTTGCTGGCATAGTGGAGGCAGTATGTTGGACTGGGGACTCTCTGAGTAACAAACAACTAGGTTTAGGCTGCCACAATGCAAGCTACTCTCCAGAGCTGTGATGCTGGGCCACTGAAGCCCTGAGATGCCCCAAGATTAGGAAGCAGTGTAGCTCATGACAGCCTCACACACACTCAGGTACACACACTTCCTCCATTTTTATCAGCTAGAGGTAAAACCTGCAGTGGCATCAACCAGCAACTCAGTCTTAAGGCTGAATGTCTTAAACCTAACAGAAGTAACTCTAGAAGATCAGGTGGAGCCTATGGAGCTCCTACAACGCAGTTTAAATGTGCTTCCAGTATTTAGCTTTGTTTAGTGAGAACAAGTCTGTACTAGCCTTGGCTTCTGCCGGGCATACTGCTCACGTATCATCCAGTGTTGCCCCCTTGACCACAACAACAATCCAGCTGACAACAGAAGGGTCGTTTCGTTTCCTGTGGGTAGTGGAAAGTGATCTTCCTTTTCACACTTACTTCTGGAAGCTTGTCACAGGGAAAGTGTAAGAGCAGGCTAATGCTGTGCGAAAGAGCTGACTGGGCAAGGAGAGTGGGACCTGGCTGTCGGAGCAGCACACGCACTTCCCAGCTGAGCCTTGAACCATGTTTATTTTCAAACCAAAGACTGCACATTGCAAGTGAGAGATTTGCTCAGTAAAATGCACGCATTTCGTATTTCATTACCACATGCTGTATATCTCATGCAGTGGTGAAGAAACGAAGGAGTGTGGAAAGGATAGTTATTCAGGGGAGCTGTAACCATAAAGATTCCATTGAAAAGGATTTTCCCTTGGTCCAAACTGTTATCTCACTAGATAAAAACATTGTGCTTTATGATGAAGCTGATTGTGTTGGACAAGCCAGTCTGCAGCCCTAGAAGCCTGGATTTTCTAATGTGCTGAGCACTGGCAGCTGCAACCAAAGTCAGTGGGGACATTTAAAGTGCAAATAATGCAGAGTTCTTTAAAAATTCAGGCCAGAGGATGTCTGTGAAATGGGAGTAGGGATGCTACCTTGCCTCACAGGGGTGCTGTGAACATTTCTGGCAGAGCTACTTAAACTAGTGGGAAGTTACACAGAAAAGTCCGTGAAAGAAAAAAAATTCTTTTTTCAGATCAGGATTTGATTATAAATGTTAAAAAAGGGCCTCAAGCCAGAGACTGAAGCTGAAGAGGAAACAAATATGTAGACTGAATGGATAATAGAGCATGCCCCTCCCTCCTAAAATAGGTTAAAAATCGTATTAGGCACACCACATGAACTGAATTAATGTTGTGCAGGCCTATCTAATTCTAGCATTCTCTGCAGAATTCCCCCTAAAGCAGGTGTGTGGTACTTTTTAAAATATATTCAATATAAGTATAATTAATATGCATAAACAATGTGTATTTGAGTAAAAAGTCTTCATAGATAGTCCAGTAAAAAGAAAGAAAGATGATTGAGGAACTGATGCATCTGACATGCAAGGAGAGGCTGAAAGAGGTGGGACTGCTGAGCCTGGGCTGCAGGAGGCTCATGGTCAGAATCTCATCAGTGTGTGCAAGGGGAGGGTGTGGAGGAGACACTCAAACTCTTCTCAGTGCTATCCACTGAAAGGAAAAGAGGCATTAGGCACAAACTGAAACACAGCAGATTCCATTAAGAAAATTTAGGTAAAAAATATTTTTACTGCAAGGGAGATCCAACACTGGACAAAGTTGCCTGGTGAGACTGTGGGGTCTCTGTCTCCCGAGACACTCAACATTCCCTGGACAAGGTCTAAAGCAACCTGCTGTCATTGACTTTTCTTATAGCAGGAGGTTGGACCAGACAATCTCCAGAGATGCTGTCCAAACTCATCCACTTTGTGAAAAGCAAGGAAATATTTTTTTTTTAATTTCTTCTTTAGTCACTTTCTTTGCAGAATTGATAGAATAGATCAATTTGCAAGTTTTGGGCTGGGGTTTCTGCTTTTTTTTCTCCTTTATCTCCTTGAGCTATTTTTTTTCCTTTTGAGGATGCTGCACTCTAATTTTGCAGGTTATTGCAGTGTTCTGCCAGGTCTCCTGAGGTTAAAACTTTTATTCTTTCATGAGGGAAGTTTCAGAACATTACTGAGTGCCCCACTGACAAACTGAAACCAAATGAAAAATGTAGCATGGATTGTAGAAGAAACTGAAATGAAAATAGTCTCCCTGATGTCACTACAGAAACTGAATTCATTTCAATGTACTTTTCAACTGAATAGGGAAAACGCTTGTAATAGGTAAGGACTAATTTGCCCATAACTACCTGTGACCTGAAGAACTGACCAAGAATGAGAGCTGATGTCCTAATAATAGTGGTAGGGTGAAATTATTATATAAGAACAGAAATTTGTAATTTAAATCTTTTGGGGGAGTGGTTTTAAGGAAATAGAAATACCAGAGTTGAATACCCATAAAAACAATTAGAATTATCAGTAAATATTGCCCTGCTGTCTGCTGTTACAGCTGAGATAGTTTTGTAATGTCAGTGACAGTGTTTTATAGGCTTCTCTTCCACAATGTTAGGGCAAACTATATTCTGTTGCCTTAACATATTTCCTGCCTTTTCATGAATGACTGTGACTGACCTATTCACTTCATAGTCATTTTTGCTAGGTTTTCAAATTAGTATTTAATCATGTAGTGACTGGCATTACATAAACTCAGCAGTGTACCTTGCCAGAGTGATGGGAACACTTCTAAATACTGCTGCATAAAGCATGGAAATACAGCAAACCATTTAAATGATGAACACAGTTACTATTACACAGGCTGGAAGATAATTAGAGAATGATTCACAATGTTTTGTTATTGTAATAGTTACGCGTCTGTGGATTGTGGTAACATTCAAAAATTGTTCAACACAGCTGCAAAAAAACCCCATCAAAATCTATAAATACTTCACAGGCAAGCAGAGACAATGCTGTGTCACATTGCACATGTTAGTTATGGAAGATCTTCGAATTAGATATCAATTTTTTTTTCTTTCACAATTTCTCCTTTTTCTCCTCTTTAACATTAGGTTTTTAACTATTGGTTCCAGTAGGCCTGCACTGAACTTTCTTGCTGCATTTTTTTTTTTTTTTTGGTAGTACCCTGAGAAATACAACTGACTGGTGTATTTATGTCATGTCAGTATGTAATGAATGCTATTAGATCATCTTTTTGCTCATCCAAAATTCTAAGTAGAATGTCTCTTCTGTGCCTCATCTGCCCAGTTTCAACAATGCCCCAAGCACTGAATTTTTTATAGTGGTATCCAGGCTGATTTCCAGACAGACCAAGTCATGTTAGGTTAATGGTTGGACTCAATGATATTAAGAGGCCTCTTCCACCCATAATGATTCCATGGCTCTATGCTGACTGGGATCCCTCACAACATTATTATGCCAGTTGACTAGATTATTATCTGTTTAATAAGATGAGAATGAATAAGAGCAAGGGTTTCCCAAAGTGCCTTGGAGGTGGAAGACAATATGGGGCACTGGCAGTGGAAAGGAAAGACGAAGAGATCCCTTAGGCCCCAACAGAAAGACTGAGAAGCTTGAATGAGTATTTTCTTCCTTTGAAGAAATCCATTGACGAGTGTTCTAAGCCTCACTTTTCCTAATTTCCTGAGCTGTAGCAAGGATTATTGGTTTTGGTTAAAGACTGTTTCACAAATGAAGACTTGTAGGAAAACCAAAGGTCTTTTGGTGACTCCTTTCTGTGCCATGCTTGGCAACTCAAAACAGGATGAAAATGGCCAGTTTAGAAACAGCAGTTAAAGGACCCAAAAGACAGTTTCCATCAAACATTAGTTATTTTTATGCTCATTTGGGGGTGTTTGAGCTATTTATGAAGTCTGGATACAGAAATTAACATTTCTGAATAATTTTAGAACAAATTATGTGTGGGACCATGCTGAGTCTTATAACATTTTCTTCTATAAAAATATTTTCCATTATATTTTGTGGGACATTTCTAACCCAAAGAATTCATGCAAAAAATCCAGAGCATTATTGCAACAACATAGAGGGAAATGACACATAGCAGAATGATAATTGCGTACCATAAAGCATGGATTAAAATGTAGTCAATGCCTATGCTTGCTTCTAACTTTTGAATGGAGTCATGGT
>WEIT01014768.1:139254-155578 GCA_013389985.1 Dryoscopus gambensis | reverse complement strand
AAAAAACCCAAAAACAAAACAAAACAAAAAAAAACACCAAACAAAACCCAACCAAACAACCCATCAAACCTTTTATCTGGTTTATTATTCAGGAGTTTTGCATTAACAATAAGATAAAACATAAGTGGATTTGTGAAATGCTTCAGTTCACTATGTTTTATATTTATTCTCGGGGGGAAAAAAAAAGTTAAAAATGTTTTTCTATATCTGCTGAAGAGCACAGCCTGTCAGGCCCAGCAGAACACTTGATTGTATATTTAATTTGAAACATGTGAGAAACGATACTTATTTTATTAGTCCTTGCAATTAATCAGAAGTAATTCTCAAAGCTAACACTTGATACAAAACTAAACCATTGGATCTGCATTTCAGATGTATTCATGCCCTTTTCCTCCATTCAAAAAATATAACTTCTTTGTGATACTTGTGAGGAATTCTTCTCTACAGTAAACAAATCTGTGACTTAAAAAATGGAACCTTGTTTTAAAAAAACCAAGAGCCTTTTGCTAAAGAAATATCTCGAACTTGAAATTCAAGAATCTGGCATTTTAAATAACTTTAAAGGGATTTTTCTTGGGTGAATTCAAAAGTTCTCAGTGGGTTCTCTGAGGATGACTTGTTTTATTTGAAGGCTTTTTAAGTGTAGAATTTCTTGTTCTTAGTAAACTGTGTAAATTACTCTTTCTTGCAATGTGTTTTTCAAAATTGGAGGGTTAAATACGGGCCAGCAAGTTCCCTTCTCAGTCCTTCACCTTGTTCCTGATGGCTACAAGCAGTCGTTTCTCGGGTGTACAAAGCACAAAGTCTGTTGCAATCACCCTTGAGCAACATGAGCCATTCTATAACGGGCACTGAACATACTGACAGCATAGAAATTAAAAGAAGAAATACAAAGAATAAAAAGAAACCAGTCATTCAGCAGTAGCTTAAATCTTCATCTAGATGTCCAGAAGAAAAATAATTATTTTTACAGCAAAATTAGTAGCTTTGAATATTTTATGGCTCAAAATGGAACAAGAAAAAAATGTTTAAAGACACTCTTCTGTCATTGTTTAGCTTCGTCTGTTTCTGACCCCCATGGCATAATATTATATTCCAGGAAAACAGTTGTGTTCACTCTTTCCACTTGCTCCAATATTCCCATACTTCTGATATTTTGTTTCCACTGATGCAAGAAAGAAAAAAAAAATAAAAAAGGGGGAAAAAACAATTACTCACATCTAAAATTATACCAGCAAGGAACTAACAATTAAACAAGAAATGTCTTGGTTGTCTGGCATTGAACCCTTACCTTCAGGCTGCAGGACCACTTATAAGGGGGAGAAGGGAAGCCTTCTGCACCCCTCTCAGAATACTGAGAGGCAAATAGTTGGTTTGACACGTGCACTGTAAATTCCTCTGATCCCCGAATGCTACCCAGACTGTCAGTCAGGCTGTGTCTCCTTTTGGGGTCTGATCCTTTTCTTCAGGACTGCCAGGAGCACTACAAGGAAAGAGTTCCCTTGGATCTGTCTTTGGTTCAGATAGATGGTGGCATACTGATCTTAAATTGCTTTTGGGAAGGAGCTGGTAGCTGCTGCTGTTTGGAGAACTAGTTGGCAATGCAGTTATAATGAGATCAGCATAATCCTTATAGTCAGAAGGCGTGCAAAAGCTCAATGTCAGCCTCGAAGAACAAAAAATAGATCAGAAAAAGTGTGAGTTAATTCCCGTACCTCTGCCTTCTCTGCAGAAAAAAACTATACCAAAGGAAGAAACTGACTAAAAAAGGTAAGGACCTGAAACACAAAGAGGAAATTTGACTTCTGGATTCTGCATTTTAGAGGAGCATTCCACACTTCTAAATTTTTTCTGCAATCACAGAATCTGGAAATTTGCTTTCCCATTTTAAGGCAAATTGAGATTTTGATCATTACAGCCTAAAAACGTTGTCATGAGACTCAGGTGAATTAGAACCAGAGTCACATGCATGATAAATAACCCTTCCTCAGACCAGTGGAAACTCCCAAGGTCCCCACTAGAAGAGACAAGAAGTCGATGTGAGTTGTGGTCTGACTGGGGAATTTGGACACAAATAGGGTGTCCTATACTTACACAAGAGGTTAATCAGAAGCCCATTTGGGAGCCTGTAGCTTAAAAAACTAAATCATATAACATTCAGGTTAACAAAAAAGGAGTAAAATGAAAGAAGGACAGAAAAAGAAAGCTATACATCTGCTCTCAAGGAACATCTCGTTCCCGAGCAGACTGAAACATGCTAAACTAGGATGTTTGCTTTTAGTTTAGCTTGATGCTATACTTGAGGAGCAGGAAGATCAAAGTAGTCTCTCTGAAGATTTTTGGCTTTCTAAAGCCTGTGCTGACATGTGGCACACCTGGAACAAGGTTGTGGTTGCATGTTCAAGTAGCCTCCTTGGAAGTAGAGGTATTTCAGTGTGTAATCCAGTGCTCAGGGAATTTTCCTCCATGGACAAGGGGATTTGGGGTGTGAGCCCTTGTGCACCCACAAGCTGCCACACAAACATTTATCCTTCCCAAACTGGACTGATTGTTCTTGAAATAAGGCAGCACCATTCCTCCATGGCTGTACAAATGTAATTATTTCATCTGAAAAAGAAAATTAAATCAATCCCCTTTGTTAGAGCTACGCAGACAAAGCCATTTTTTTTATAGATCAGCTTTACTCAAAAAGAAGCAGGGCTGACAACATTTCAACATTTTGCAAACCAGAAATCTTCTATTCAGAATTTTTTTTCTTGGATTGATTTTTGTTTTGGAACTTCTCTAAACACTATTTAACTTCAAAAATATCCTGACCAAGCTGTACCATATGACATGTTGCAAACACAGAATCTACAAGAGCTGCTTTCATTCTCTTCTAAAAGTCAGGCGCTTTTATTTAGCAGGGCAGACTTACAGATGTTTCGTAGAGCTAATGCTAGGAAAAAAAGATTAGACAATGTGAGCCGTGGTAAATTCTAAATAGGCTTTCTGTTTGCACCACTAATGCATAAAGCCTTGAGTTCTCACATGGAATTGAGGTACTGCTGTGCTAACAGAAAATCAACTCTGGTTTATAAACTGCACAAAATTGTGGGTGGGTGTCCCCTAAGGATGTTTAAAAAAAGTATGAAACAGTCACTAATCATAGAACAGAATTCAAACAAGGATCTATTTTCCATCAAGGCCCCAAAGAATTTTTACAGTATCACCACTTTGTGTGGTGTCAGACAGGGCAGTTCTGTTGTGGTTAGCAAACATTAACATGTCTTCTTCATAATCCAATCCACGCTGCAAGTAAAAGGGGCCCTGTGGCAAAATCTTCCGAATAACAGCTGACTGCAAATGTGGGTTTGCTCACATTCAAGGTGCTGATATCCTTTTACCCTGCCCGCAGTGCAGCACCCAAACCGCCTTTGTCCAAGCTGTGTTCCAAGGTACAATCTCAACCCCAGAGGCTGAGGAGTGAGTGGGGAGCTCAGTGAGCCCCCTTCCCCTCAGAAGCCTTTTCTTGCATGAGGACTGTGTACCTGAGGTGCTGTGCACCTTGAGGTTTTTTTGTGTGTGACATAGGTGGGACCACTGTGAGCCCAGGCAGCAGCCTCCCAGGGTGCAGCACAGGGATGAATAGCTGCAGAGCATCCTCTGCATTTAACCAGAACTATTTACGGAGCCAATATACTTTGTGAAAACAATAAGCCCCATGGAAAACCTTACTTTTCTGCCCCTTGTGAAATAGTTCCATAGTTAGTGTCTATCAATCATACACTGGTTCTATCCGGAGGTTAAAATGGGTGGCCAGGTAGGCGGTCTTGGTTTTGTGGTATTATGAAGTTTTCACCGTGAATCCACAGTGACTACACTCATATTTTTAGAGAGGTGTAAAAATTGTGTCAGATTACTGGTTATTTTCAGCTCTTTATTCTTGTCACCTAAGAAGCTCCCAAGGTAAAGCCATTTCCATTTTGACCCTAATCCCTCTTGCAGACCATTTGTGCTACTGCTGCTGATGCCTTAGATTTTAACTTTTATATTTTTGAAATCCTGTACTGCCTAGTGTGTAACTCTGAAGTTTCGTGTGGCCTGTTAGCTGCTGTTCTCTCATGCTGGTTAGACATAACAAATCTCTCTAGGTTTGCTCCTCAAGGACATCTTGATTGTCCCAGCGTTTGAAGTGTTTGAAGGGGAGGGGTAATTAACTTGGGGTAATTACATCATTAACTGAAGTTATAAGTGGAGAATTAACCCTGATATGCAAATAAACCAAACTTAGAAAGGTGTGAAAAGCCCGTGATCCAGCATCCATCTTGGGTGTAGGCTTTTGACTGCCCAAGGTGTACCTTGAAGGCCCTTCAAATAAATACCTACCTTTATTCCCTTATGCATGTCTAGTCTCTGTTTTAGGTAGCCACTTCCAGGCATCACTGCCATACCTTGGAGTTTGCTCATTTCACACCCTTCCTTTTTGGGGTGGGAATGGAGGATTATCACCAATTAGGAATTCCAGTGGCCAGTTCATTAGGAAGCCCCATAGTCTCAGCTCTGTAATTAAAAGTAAAATAAAGTATCAGGAGTATTCTTGGGTGCTGTTGAATTATCAAAATTCAGTCACATGTCAGTATGTTTCACTGAACACTTGCACATAAATCTCTTTTCAAATTTTGAACCATCACTGCTCATGCAGTTTCAGTGCAGTTGCTTGAAGAAAACAACTCCTACCCACTTTATCACATCCTAGAAGCAACAATATGACCTTCCATATTTTTGAAGCCCTGGGAGACTTTAAATAGAAGGAATTTGCCTATTTCTTCTGCATCTGATACGGTATCAAAGGATTCTATCAAAAGGTTTTATTTTGTCATAGCAGTTGTATGAAGAATCAGTAACAAATTTTCATCCTTTCTGGTAACACTCTTCCATATAAATGAATGTATTTCCAACTCAGTAACAGATTGTCCAGTTCCAAAGAATTAAGAATAAATAAAACCTTTCTGAAATGGGGATATTTCAGGAATAAAGTACCTTCACTTACCTGACTGATAATTAATTCTTCTTTTTATTACAGTAAAATAGAATTTGTAATGGCAAAAATCCATTCACTACTGCTCAGGAAAATGATAAAACACCCCTAGATTTTCTTATCCAAAGCTACTTAGATTAACACAATGGGATAAACTGCACAATTCCAAATTACCTGGATGTTATGGAATGGATTGCCTAAACAGTTCTACCAAAAAACTTTACCACTTGGAAAAGGATTACACGTGGAATGAATTGTATCAGAAAATTCTCTTTAAGAGAAAAGATTTTCCTGGAAAGTAGTTTTTGTTTCCTTTATGGGAAAGTTCACAAAAAACCTAAAATAGAAAAATTAAACAACACCTAACCCAGACCATAACCCAGGCCTAAAACTGACCATAACCCAAGCCCTAACCCTAACCCTAACCTTAACCCTAACCCTAACCCTAACCCTAACCCTAACCCTAACCCAAGCCAAACCCTAATCCTAACCCTCATCCTAACCCTGACCCAAGACTAACCCTAATCCTAATCCTAAACCTAATCCTAACCCTAGCCCTAAACCTAACCCTGACCCTAAACTTAACCCTAACACTAACAAAACCCTAACCCAAACCCTATCCCAACCCTAACCTAACCCTAGCCATAACCAATAAATACATAGAAATAACTCCAAATGCCACCACACTCGCAGCCATGCCTTTGTTGCTGGGACAATGTTTCTCAGGCATGCGGAGAAAAGGATTTCAATGCTTTTTACCACATCCTAAACCTTTTTCTTTGCGGTGCTGCTTCATCTCTCTGCAGCTGCGTAACAGGTTCACCTCCAGCTGGAACTGCCAGACAATCCACTTAGTGAGAACATCCAGCTTTTACTTTTGCTACAGAGTCTCTATAGGAGTTTAAACTCCTCTGTTGAATGTCCTTATATTCATGCTCTGTCACTGCGTGTCTGTCCTGTGCTGTATGACACTGTATTCCCTATCACTGGGCTGTGCCTTTCAGCTAGGTCCAAGAGAGTGGGGGGAAAAGCCGGTGGGATTCTTTTGGCGACGTGTGCTCAAAACCACAGATAACTCGCTCGCTCTCTCCCCAGCTCTCGGCTCTGCAGTGGGGAAGAGAGTTGCATTCTCTTGCTTTTTAGCTAGCTTCTTGTTCATTAGCTGAAGAAAGCAGTTTTCTTGGGACTGTGGCTTCTTCTTTTTCTGGAACTGCTCAGCTTTGCTCCAGTCTGGACCACCATCACTGGGAGGCCCCACACTGCGGCCGGGAGGGGCCCTTGCCGCACGCCAGCTCCAAAGAGAGGAGAGCCACATCTACAGAAAGGACTCTGAATCTACCAGGTCTTCTCCACAGCGAGAAGGTTTATTATCTAACATCATTCATTTTGTGCCTGTGTGCACCCTGCTTGTTAAATAACCAGGGGTTTTTTCACTTTCCTCCTAGAAATTCCTTTTCGAATCTGTGGAGGAGGGGCTGCTGAAACCTGCCTTCTATTACAGAACATGTTCATTTCAGATGTTTCCTCCTAATTTGTCTCAAACCGAGACAGTGTTATAGGCAGGTATAAAAACATAAGGTGTCCACTGTTGTTGTGGACATTGTGACATGCATCTGAGCTGCACAGGGACCATGACGCGGAAGGATTTGAACTCGCTAGTTCCACACGGAAAAACAGTTTGGCAGCGACAGCAGAGAGCTGTACTAAAGCTAACTATAACATTCTAAAAGCTGCAAGAGCTCTCTCCCACTTCAAGGCAAATGTGCTGGAGGAACTCAACCAGATGGAAGAAGCATTTCGTACATATGAATCTGCTTTGTGAAGGAAGTCCACTTTCACACAACCTTCTTTTACACCTGTATCAGTTTGAGACAAGTTTAGGGGCAAATGCTCTGGAAGGAACATCTGCTCCACAGAAGAGAGGTTTCAGCACTCCCTCCCCCACCAATATAAAAGGAATTTCTTGGATGAAAGTGAAAATAACTATTTATTTAACAAGCAGAGTGCCAGCACAGGGCACAGGAAGCAAATGAGCAATGTTAGATAATAAACCTCCTCTCTGCAGAGAAAGCTGGTGGATTTAGGGTTCTCTCTGTAAATGGATTGGCCCCTCCTGAGGTCCAAGGACGGGATGTGGCATCCCTGCAGCCTCCCTGCCAAGTCCACAGGCTCCGATGATCTGGTTCTTGGATCACAGCTAGGCCGAACAGTTCCAGAAGAATATCTTGGGGTGATTTTATGATAACACCGTATTCCCGTATCACCTGCTTATTGCCCAGAATGAGTCCCATAGCTTTAAGCTGGGTCCAGGAGACAGAGGAGAGAAGCTGGGCGAATTCTTCAGTGCGATTTGTGTTCAAGGACTCACTCACACTTCCCTGGCTTCTCACCACTGCAGAGCCAAGGGAGCACCTTCCTGCTTTTAGCCAGCCTGTTAGCTGAGGCAAGAAATTTTTCCCGGGACTGTGCCTTCTTCTTCTTCTGGAACATCACCAGGAGCCTCACGCTGTAGCCTGGAGGGGAGGCCCTGTGGCACCGCACCCTGACTCCGGAGGATGTCGGAAGAAGCTGAGCAGGACTCGAAAAATTCCACCATCTTTCTCCACAACAAGAAGGTTTATTATCTAACATTATTCACCTTTTTCCCTCGTGCCTGCATGCACCCTGCTTGTTAAATAAAGTCTTTTTTTTCACTTTCCTCCAAGACATTCCTTTTGAACCTGTGGGGGAGGGGCTGCCAAAACCTGCCTTCTATTACAGGACATGTTTATCTCAGGATGTTTCCTCCTAATTTGTCTCAAAACGAGACAAAGAGGAAGAAGAAGTTACCAGAGGATTTTGGTATGCCGGTATGGGAAAATTTCTTGCCTCAGTTATCAGGCTAGCTAAAAGCAGGAAGGTGCTCCCTCGGCTCTGCAGCGGTGAGGCCACGGGGGAGTGTGAGTGAGTCCTTGAACACAAACTGCGCTGAAGAATTCGCCCGGCTTCTCTCCCCGCCTCTCTTGGACCCAGCTTAAAGATGCAGGACCCATTTCTGGGCATAAAGCAGACTCCAGAGGAATGTAGTATCATCATAAAATCACCCCAGGGCAACACCATACCTATGGATGGTCTTGGTTTACTAAGAGGTGACTCCTAAAGACTGCTGGCTGTATTAAAAATAATAGAAATTTTGTGGGTAGGAATTTAGAGCAAATGGGACCAGTGGAGTGTCTTGTCCCTTCCTCACTCAAACAGTCCCCTGTCATCACTTCTCGCACATTTTATTTCCACTGATTACAGTGCTATAATAAAGATGGAATGTCGTCCCACATAATTTTCATAGACATGAAAACAAAAATATCCAGTAAAAAGAAGTCAAAAGTAGATTTTATGTACCCTTTTTGCCCTTTTTAGTACAATGTTTCACTCTATTTTTTTAAGGCAGAAATGAGCCCATATTTCTTTAGAATCACAGGTCCCAGAGCATGAGTGTGAATAATCTTTTGTCATTTCAAGTTAAGATGGTTTATCAGCTACTGGATCTGCCACTTCTTCAGTCACCTTTTCAAGGACCAGCTACTGATCCCCCATCATGTCAGTGAAATTTATGAGAGGAGGAGCAAAGAGAAGAAGAATGCCACATCTTGAGGTAAAGGAGATGACGTGTCTGAAAGGCTGGCTTTATTTTGGAAATGGCAGCTGTTTGGAACTGTTGACAGATCGGGAGTGTTAGAAATTGTCCCAGGCCAGATGGATTACTGCTCTGGGTCCCGGTGAATAGGTCAAAGGCACTTTATAAATGATGGCATCTATTCCCATGTAGCTATCACCACTACAGAGTATTATAGGTAACAGTTATTTTTATAATATGTAATTGAGTTCTTTTGGATCAGTCCCACACAGGTCAGGGGTATGTACTTTTTTATCATCTTCCTCCCTTTTTGCTGCAGCAATTCCAGTAATTTGAGACATTCCTAATACTGTTCCTAATTGAATTAGGATGGGCTGAAGGCAAGATATCTGGGGAGGGGTGGTAGAGAAATAGCTCTTTCAGTCAGGAAATCACATTCAATCTTTTTCTTTCTGTTATTTCCTGTGACCTGAATACATTGATCTGCTTCATGGTCATGTTGTAAGAAATGTTTTCAACAAACAGGAATGAATCAACCAAATGAACTTGAAAGGGTGGAAAACAAGGATTTTCATCTACTCATGAGAGCTTGATACTTTCACTTCTTGCACTCTATTCTGCTTGCATTTTCTAATATTATCATGCATGTTTCCAGAGAACAAGTAAATTTTAATTTAATTTTAAACATAACTAAAAAAAAAAAAAATGGAGAAAGCCTTCTCACTTTAACTTAGTCAATTTAATACAGTATAGAAATAAAAATAGTTGAATATGTGAGTTTTTGACAGTCTGCTTGGATTGAACTAATACCCCTCAACTGTGTGAAAACTGCAAAGTCATGTTTTGTTCTACAGTGTCCTTAAAGCCTTGATGGCCTTAAGTACATTTCAGAAGTACAAGTCAGAGCCTCATCTCCCTCACTAGCCTCCACTTGTGCCAAAATCCTTGGAAATGCTTGACAGAAAGCTCTGTCAAGCATTGTCTGTCCCCAGACAGGTAGCAGAGCTTCTTACAACCTAAAGTTGGAAATTTTACAGTTGTAAATTTTAAAGTTGTTAATGCCAGGTTTCTACCAATAAAACTTAGATTTAAGATGCATGGGAAAAGTGAAGACAAAAAGTGCAAAAGCTTCTGACAGGAGGAGAGCACTGTATTTTATGTTATGATGCAGATCACTCTCTAGTTGGATAAAGCAGTGTACTAGTTTGAAAACAAACCAGTGGGAGATCACAAGTCAGAATTATAATTTAATATGAAAATTAAAATACATGCAATAGTACAAGAACACTGACAGAGTCAGGATGCAGCCTCACACCCTGTTAGGGTGGTAGCAGTCCAGATGAAATGGTCCTGTTGAAGCAGTGATCTCGTGGAAGGGTCTGGTCTTCACCTGAAGGTCCAGTGCTGGCTCTTGTCCTGTGGGAATCCGGTAGGTAAGGGCTGCTTGTGCTGTTCCAAACCCCAGATTACATCCAGGTAGGAATGCTTGGCTCCTCCCCCCTGGGCGGAGCATCTCACAGTGGGCTGATGTAATGCTATGAGTCATGTGGTGGGTTCTTGATAGCCCATTAAACAGAGAGAGCTCCTGGAGGGAGCTATCAGGAGTGAGTCATGGTAGGAGATAACGAGCACTGCCCCACCTGCTTTAACAGCTTGCGAAGATGATAATAGAATACATGCTTTTGGTTACATCTTACATTGTAACCTAGGAAGAGCAGCTAGTTAATTTATTCCAGTGTCAGTGAAGATTCTGGTTCCGAACTATCTTTTGGCAAAATGCAGTATTTTTTCAGTAAGTTCTACCTAAGCCTCGGGGTCTAGAGAGAAAACTGACACCAGTCAAAGGTGCAGAGCAAAACAAAGAACACATCAAGAGGTTGCAATACATTTGTTTGCATTCAGTCACTTCAAAGTCGTGCATCTATTATGTAGCAATCTTCTAGGAAGAGCTCATACATGTACTGTGGAATTGAGAAGAACTTTTATTTTCACATAGCTGTAATGAACAGCTTAGAAAAGTTAATTATATGCCTTAAATGTCTTTGAATCCTTTTTTATGTCTGATTTTTTTTTTCTCAGCGCAGTTTGAGACTAGTACAGGAAATTTTCTCTCATTCCAGAATTCAGTTCCAAACGATGTGTCAGCAGGAAGGCTCTATTTTTCAAGTTTTCGGGAATATGTCCTCCTTGGCTCTTACTACACAGGTGACAAAATTGCTTAAAACCTCATCCATTATTGTTCTGAATCAGAGTATGTCAAATGAGCTGTGATGTAACAAGTGCTATAGCAACTATTCATTTTGGTCCAAAACCTGAAATAAACTGTTGACACATCATATTTCACATGCTAGAGAAGACAGCTCTGGTGTAATGTAATAATAATATATTCTACAAAAAACATTTGTAGTAATGTTGAATTGTAATTGTAATATTCATATATTCTATGGAAACTGAGAATATTCAAATATACATCTAGCATAGAATACTTTAGGCTGAGATTATGGTATTTAAAGTATATTAGTTAGCCTCTGCTTAACTGTTATTAAGTGCTATACATAATTAAGCCCAATTAATCTAATTAAACTTCCAACTGACAAGGGTTTCCAGTTGGCTGAAGTTTTGCAGAGCTCTTTTGTACATGACAGCAAACATTAACCTTTCCTTTGAACAGCTGACCCTTAAAAAGATGTCCCACTAAGAGATCATATCATATACAATATAGCCTAACCACAATCCTGACCGCTGAAAGGTCAATAATTTCCATCATCTTTCAGTGTTAGGAATACATTAGGGAGATTTTTCCTCTGTGTTTCTCAAGAAAAGCCATGTTTGGTGAGCTTCCTCTGCTTTGTTTCTATTTTCTGAATCTTGAATGATTAACTGCTTATACAGTAAAGCTGAAGGAGGTCCAAGAAGTTACTCTGTTCTTCAGACAGGATTTAACTTCTTCCATACAGAATGTTATTCTCAACCAGAGCCAAATTCTAGGCTATTCAGTGGGAATATTGTTCAGTTATGAAGCACAGAATGTCAGTGTGTAAATACACATCCATATAATACATACATATATGCGTGTATGTATGTATATAGTCTATATTCTAAATTTATGTATATAATCCCTGTGAAAGTTCATTCGAAAGATCTGAAGATGTTTAGAAACTGAAACTACCAGTTATTTTGTTTGCCGCCAGCCACTCAAAATTCTCCCATGAACAGAAATTTTCATTCATTTTTATGTTTAAACTCTCAAACTTCTTTTTAGGTTAAATAGTGCTTTTGTTTCTCATTGCAAAAGGCACATCACTGGGACCAGGAGGGCTATGAAGGACTGCTCTCAAGGCACAACCTTAATAGCTTGCCTAACTGCATGAAAGGGTAGATTTTGTCTAAGCAGAGCTTTCAGGAATTTAAGTGTCTCAAACAGAAGACATATCCAGGTGCAGAAATATGATATGCATGGCATGCTGGGCACTGAGCTGGGTGACAGAAGTATGGGAGTGTCTTGCTGACTTTATTTCTGTTGGTTTGGGGTTTTTTATCTGAGGCAGGTCATCTTCTGTACCTTGATTTCATAATTAATTTTTAATATTTCTTGTTTATTTAGGATGTCTTTCAGCCTAAAGATTATATTTAATTTCTTGTTGGAACAGTATGCAGCACTTCTATCCCAGTGAATACCTGAGAGCATTCTGATAACTATAAAATTCTTACACAGTTGTTTTTCCTGCCTCTCATTTTAACTGCTGGCATTCCATCATATTTGATGTTGGCAGAATAAACACTAGTGTTCTTGCATTTCCTTAATAAAAAGCCCAAGAGAACTGCCCTAGAAATATGCAGTAGCTGCAATGTGATGATCTGCTTGGCAATGAGGTGCATGGGAACATGTTCAAAAGGCCTTAAATAGGAATCAAGTGCTAATTAAAAGAAAAAGAGGAGAGCAATGAATGCTGCAATGATTTTACCCATAGACCTGAGAAAACACAGATGAAGATTCATTGAATCTATATTTCTCAGGGCTACTACAAGCAGAAGAAGACAATACATATTTAGCCTTCTTCTCAGGGGGTTGTTTAATAATAACAGACATTATGTTTCCTTACTCTGCTCCCAAGGCTTGTCTAACAGTTATATAATATGCATACATATTAGGGAGGAGTGTCTGGCATGTCTGGTTCTCTTCCCTTTCTAACCAAATGCCTGAACCTGAAGCTAGAGTCAGGTTTGTTCTTGGCTATTCTCCTTCTGGCCCATGAAGGTACAGTTTTCGGATGCACTTCCAGAGAAAGGGCGGAGAACAAGTTAACCAGAATACCTCATGGCCTGAGCCCTTCACAAACATGAACTATACAGGTTCAAGCATTCCTTGTTTGAAGAAAGCACAAAATTCCTGATTGCTGGATGAATTAGTGGGGTATTAAGTGAAAGGATGGATACTGAAGCATCTGAGTGCTTGTATGTTATCACATATAACTTCAGAGAAGATAAAGGTGGAATTTTTATGGCATTCTGCCTAAACTTGAACCATGAGAGAGTACTGTGCTGGATACAGTACAGGGTTGCAGCTCCTGCCAGAAGAACAGCTCTTTCACCATGCAGGGAGCTTCCAGGCAAAGCACAAAGATTATATATATATGTCAGACTCAGTTTATTTATTCCATGTATAAAAGAATATTAATCACAGAAGATACAAAATTAATGATGGCCTATGATTGGTTATGGTCATTTCAGAGGACTTAATAACCTGAGACTTTTTGTTGTTACTCCATTTTTGAAGTAATGGAACAATACTTCAGAAAATGCAGGGCTTTGGATAAATAAAATGTTTAAAGAACATGACTTTCTGATTATTTTCTTTACATCTCACCTTCAATTATTTCAGAAATATTTTACCTCTACGAAATCTAGCAAGTGTATCACTGTACAACCGACACAGTTCTACTCCTTCTGCAGCCAAATGAAATAAAGAAAAGTATTTGTACAAATGCAGTCAATTTCCCTAGAATTATTTCCAATCTTTTGTCATGATCAGTACAGGATTAAAGTCGTCTCATGATCAGATAGATAAAATACCAAGGACCCAGTTCTGCTACCTTTACATAGAGCAGTGGTTTGGTCTGGAGGAGCGTACCAGAGTGTCATGGAACTATCATTATAGTTAAGTAAAGCACATGTTCCAATTAATCAGATCACTTAGATATGAAGGTGACAGGTGCTACAGATACTTCTGCATTTTCAGCTTCTAATTTAGCTATGTTCCTGTGGTCTTAACATCCTGAAAGCATAACAGAAATAAAAGACTGCTGGCAGGCTGTACTGGAAATATAAGAAGGGTGTCCAGAGGCTTACTATTTATTTTCACACCTAAACATAAATAATCCCCTCATGTACCACTTTTACCCATAGGCTGAAACACATAGTTTTGCATGAAGGTCGTACTTGTCCTCATGTTTTGGAAACATAATCTGTCTTTTAAGGTTTGCAATTCTTGTTCCAACTGTGGATTTATAAATCCCTCCACTTTCAAAGAATTAAAGAATTCTTAAGGCTTAAGATTGTTTTCATTTGGATGGAGCAAGTATTAAAAGGAAGTCCATTACAGTGTCAATATATACAGGTAGACACGCACATGTTTCTCATGAATATTTGAAAAGGTATAACTTGGTATCTGAAAGGCCAAGATAATAGAAAAAACTTGCCAACATAAACTTACTCTTTTCTGAACACGCCTGAGAGGTGTCTCACCTTGACATGCACCACTGGGAAGAGTTTCGAATTAACAGTGATAGCTATGTTGAAATTCAGTATCAGAAACTCATTAAAATTTGAAACTGAGTAAAACAGCTGTTCATTTCAGCTTAAGCCCCTTCCTTTTTCATATTCCTCTTACAGTCCAACACCAGAATGCTGAAAAAAGTCCAAGTTTGTCTAAATTATTTCTAAGCAGAAGCTGATGTACTGTGGGCAATATCAGAGTAAGCAGTCAAGCTGCTGGACATTTAATCTGATCTAGCCTATGGTAGATCTGATCTGATCCTAGCGTATGGTAGAAATTTTTTTGCCTTTTCTCAGGCTTTGAGGGTCATAAGGCTGATCTCAAGGAAAAACTTTGAGGCTTTTCTTGGGGTGCAGTAAAGTCTAAAGTGGTGTCCCTGTTTCCCTCCTTCTGTAACCTACCACATCTCCCTGAGACTACAGAAGGGGAACCTGAGACATTTCCATAAGGAGCTTCTCCTCTGTGTGAGGGATGCAACATGGTCTGCAGAAGGCTATGCAAGTCTTTACTCATACTTGTCAAAAATAATACTGAACAATTTCAAAAAGGAAAAAAATACCACTTAATTTGAAGGGCTATTGCCACAAAAACATTATATTTTCTAGATAAGACTTCAGCCTGGAAAGAAACTACTATCTAGAGAGAAGATTCAGCTTAGGGCAAAAATCTGTGGATTACCAAAGTTATTTTACTAAATTGAGTGCTATAATCTAGAATAATCTGCACTAAAGATAAGCATTTATAAACTTCAGATGATCCTGACATTTGAGGAGTCTAGCCCAATGCTTTACTTTCTGTTGTTTACGACTGTAGTGGTTTGGTTCGCATTTTTACCTTCTGTGAGATAAGAATTAGATGGAATGCAAAGCAGGCTCCATACTTTAAAGAATATAAAGAAATTTATTAATAGAACTAAAAAGAAAAAAAAAAGGTAATACGGGTTAGAATAAACCTTCAAGCCAGTTTCTTCCCCCCATCCTCCCCCTTCCTTCCATTTACAACATAAAGATGCAAACTTAGTATTTCAGTTTACACCCTCTATAACAGTCTCTTATCAGTTCACTTAGGGAGAGGAGTCTCTTATGCTCATGTTATGGAGTTTCCACACAAGAAGCAGTCTTCTCATGGCTTCAATGCCACAGCACAAACAGCCACCCGAGATGGATCTCTGTTGGTTCTGTGAGTCCCTTCCCTCGATTTACAGCTTTCCCCACAACTGTTTGAGGGTTCAATCTTAGTTACTGGGGTATTATTTTCAGATTGAGCAGTTCAAGAACAAAGGTTCTCTTCACCTGCCTCTGGAATTATCTTCATCTTTAAGAACAGAAGTCTTCTCCTTCCCTGGGAGTAAATATTAAGCAATAAACCCCTCTCACTATAGAGAGAAAACCTGGGGAAAAAAAGTAAAGTCCTTCCATAGGTAGCCTTTCTGTTCAGGTTCCTCATTGGATCACAGCAACATCAACATTTGCTTATTTCAGCACAGGCACTTTGCTCATAGCAGAAGCTCTACCCCCCAATGGCCCTCATGAATTACAAGAAAGTCTTTGATATATTTCCATAACTTTGCAAAAAGAATTCCAGCTTACTAGCAACTCCTCTATCTCTCCTCTCTAGGCTTCAGTCCTTTCTTCTTCACTGACTTAGGTGTTATTAATCATGGTGTCTATTTCTGTGTCTCTGGTCTTCCCTTATCCTGGGAAAGGAACTTATAGCATTGGAAGGTTTAATTTTGGCCAGACTGGAGCTTATCTGTTTCTGCTGGTCACATGATTTCGGCGAGGTGATGGCCGGACCGGAGTCAGGAGGGGTTGTCTCCGCTGCGGGATCGGCTTGCACGTGTCACAGTGACCCGTGCCTTGCGTTCAACCCCGGCTAGCTCCGCACGGGCCACGCAGCATATAGGGCCGCCCCT
>WEIT01014768.1:1002-139023 GCA_013389985.1 Dryoscopus gambensis | reverse complement strand
GGGTGATGGATAGGGAGGTAAGGGAGGAGAATAGAAGGGAAATCAGGGGAAGGACCTGGGCTTGGGACCCACCACCCGAGGGGGAGAGAGAGGGGAGGGGACTAAACCATTTTAAAACAACCATCAAAAATCAAGGGAAAAATAACAAAACGCACCACAGCATGCACGGAATAGAAACAGCCAGGATCCTGCAAAGCCGGGCTGGGATGGGGCAGCGGGCCCTCCCTGGGCTGGGACAAGGCAGGGCCGTGGCCCAGCCCTGCCAGGCTGCCCCCTACTGGGGCCAGCCTGGGCCTCAAGTTACCTGTCCCGCAGACAGGAAGGAAGGGAGAGCGGGCTGGGCCTAGGCGTCTTTAAATGGGCTATTTCACAGAGGCGTTCCAATTTTTAAATGGTTTAATAGAGCTGTCAGTATTCAAATTAGCTACTTAATTGGTTCTATTAAGTTTGGAGGAAGTTACAACGGCTCCCTGCAAAAAACATCACTTCCTTGACTGGTGGGAAGTTTTTTCTTCCCAGCTAAAACTCCAAGCCGTGCTAACCCATGACAATGACCCAAGTACAGAACTGAGCTTTTCCAAACTAATTCTGTGTGAAAGCAGAATTAAGCCCAGAAATTGTTTGTGCCCTACTCTTCCACAGTCTTCCCAAATATATTTGGTAAAGTGTTTACAGTTTACTCCCATGTCTGAGGCCCTCACTGGATCAAATGTCGGTTTTCCTTTGGCCTGTCTGGTTTAGACTGCAGACTCTCTGGGCTGTGGACTGCCTTTTCTGATAAACCTCTGCACAGCATAGAGTACAATGGAATATGATTACTTGTCTGGAGATCTTAATGTAAAAGGATCTAATACAATGCAAACATTAGGAGGCATAATACCATGTCACATCATATCAATGACATGCGATAAACAGAGTTAGCCTACAGCACTCTGTGTGGAGAGCCTGCAGAGACCCTGCACTGAAGAGGGAATATAGAAATGGAAAGTAGTTTAGGTTTTCCAGAGCTACAGGTTAATTCCTTCTCCTTAAAAAGCCAGTAACCAGGATGAATAGAATGAAGGCCATAAAACAGGAATGCCCTTTTTAATTGGAAAACAGGCAGTAAACAAGTTGCCCCTTCAGGATCAAAGACACTATTAAAAATGAAAGATACTATTACTGTTATTGTAAGGTTTTAATAGTAGCATTTATCAATAGCCCTTCTCACCAGGGAAATTTTTATAAATACCCAGCTGACTTACAAGCAACTATATTGTTAATAACATCACATGGCTAGCCAAGCATTACCTTCTGATACTCTTTTTCTATTTCCTTTTATGCCCTTGAGCCTACATTCTAGAAAAGACATTTTTAAACACGGAGTAGTACATCCTCTGATGTATGGCTGAGGCAACAGCAAAGCTGCTAATCTTAGGCAAAATTTACCTGCATAAAAATTTGAGATGCCACTTACTCATTCCTCTCACTGTTTACTTTCAACGGCTAAATAAACCTGAAAATTGTCTCCTGAATGTCTGAGATATAATAACATGCTGCGTCTCTTTCTCTCACCCCATCAGTAGGCTATATTTGGTAGAATTATGTCAGATGCCTCTGGGTTCGTGTTAGTTATTCAGCAAAATTGAAAGAGACAAATTAAGAGAAAACTGTTAGACAGTATAATCCCAGGGCTAGCCTTAAGATCAAAATAAAACAGCATGTTAAAAATAAATTGCATTTAGGAATCTTTCACATTTCCTTTATGGGAAAGAGATTTAGTGTCATTAAGGTGTTAATATGCAAATGTCTGAGGAAGAAATACTTTCCAAATGACTGTTCATACTTTCTTTGGGTGAAAATCTTCTACCCCTTTCCCTTCTGCTAGTGTGGGGATTGTGGCAGAACTTCCCTGTGCTCCTGGGACATTGCCAGTACTGAGGTGTTTCAGGTTGGCAGCTGTTTTGCAAGGAGATTGTCTTGTGTTCTCACCTAGCTGTGGAAAACTGTCTGCACTTCTTCTTTTAGGATGCAAAGGTTAGGAGACAGAATCATGAAATGAAGGCATATTTCTTCTGATCTGAACCCACTCCTTTGTCTTCCCAAGTCTTGTATTTCAGTGCCTCTTAATCATAGAAGCAGAGGATAATGAAGCTGCAAGGGACCTCAAGAGGCCTCTAGTCCAAGCTTCTACTTGAACTAGGCTCAGCTTTAAGATCCGTTCAGGTTATTTGGTGCTTTACTCAGACAGGCATTCAAAACCTCCAAGGATAGAGATTTTATTTTTCCGTACTGCACTTAGTATTTAGATGAAGGCTCACAGGACTTCTTTCCCTTTCCTTGGTCTAGTCTCTGTGTTCCTGGTGATGCAGCCCACAACATTATTTGTCTCCTTTGCTGCCAGAGCACACTACCAGCCCATGTCCACCCAGGCCCCCAAGTCCTCTCCGCAGAGATGCTCCTCATTGAGTCAGTCAATAGCCTGTACTGCTGCAGGAGTTGATTTGTTTCCAGATGCAAGACTTGGCATTCATTGTTCCCGAGTTGCAGAAAGTTCCTGTTGGCCCATTCCTCCATTTGCCTAGGTCTTTCTGGATAGCAGCTCTGCCCTAGATTTCATGGACTGGTCCACTCAGCCTGGTGTCCTTTGCAAAGTCAGTGACCATGCACTCCATCCCCTCTGGCAAGGCCTTGCTAAAGATGCTAAACAGGTCAGGTACCTGATGATCTGGTCAGGAAGACCTGATGTACTCATCATCAGCTTGCAGGCAGCTTGGTCCACCTCCTTCAAAACCTGATTAATTACCCCTTTTTTTACCCATCTTGTGAACATTTTCCTTGTTCAGCCTTTCATTACGAATGTAGTTGTAAAGATTACTCTTGTTTCCATTTGAGTTTTGTCTCCTTTTTGCACTGTAGCTCCTTCATGAGTTTTCTGCTTGGACAAGCTGGTGTCCTGCTACATCTCCTTGTTTTTCTGTGTACGGGGATGGACCATTCCTGGATTTGGAGGATGTCATTATGGATCTGCAAATTTTTTCTGAGTTCCTTTACTCTTTGAAGCTCCCGCTCATAGTTTCCCATCTACCATTTTCCAGAATAACCTTCAATCTGCTCTCCTCCCTCAGGATCGCGAACTCCTATAACCAAGAGTATCACTGATTATTACAAACCAACTGGTCTTGTTAAGTGAATAGCAGATGCAGCAATGTGTCATCCCTCTTTGGTACAGTGCCTGTACCTGACTGTGTACGTTGTTGCCCTTCCAGCAGATGTCAGAGAAAAGACAGTTCTCCAAAAGAACTAGGGGCTGGGTACAGGGACTACCTGAGTGGTTTAAACAAGGCTTCATCTACTCCCTCATCCTAAGGAGACAGTCTGTAACACAATTCTCTTTGTTCTGAATATAGTGTATCCCTCCATAACAACCTTTCAGCCATGTGAGCTGTCCCACCACAATAACCCCAGTGATGATGCAGTTTGGTGACCACGAGCAGAGCTCTAGTTCCTCCTGCCTTTCTTTGGTTGTGGGTATTTGTGTACACAGCCTGGAGATGGGCCTTCTTTTCCCCTTCTTCCTCACTCCTAAGGTCTGCCTTGTACACATCACCCTGATATCACCCTATTGCATCATCTTATCTGTAAAAGTGAGTATGGTAGATAAGGAAAGAAGAAAAATAGATTAGATACAGATACACATACAGATAGGTAGGTATGGATGTTAGACCTTAGAATGGTGAATGAACACATTCTGAAGACAAAGATTAATGCAGCTGAGAATCCTCCGAATGTGCAGATACTCTGACATGCTGAGGACAGGAACTGGAAAAGTGCAATGCAAAACATGCAAGAGGAGGCTGATACCTTTCTGTACAATTCCCCAGTTAACAGATGGTTTTTGAATAATCCTAATCTTTACATGACCTAAAATAAATTCCCGTTAGATAGTTTAATGTGACACAGAGTAATCTCTTTTAAGTCATGAATGTAAACCAGACCTCTTCATGATATTTTAGTTTTCTACTGCAGATGCTTTTCCATTATTTCCTCCTTCCTACCATGCAAACTCCACAAAGGCCATTGACAGCTTTTTCTTTCTTAATGAAATAGCTACAAAATCCAGTGTCATTAGTTATGAAAATTTTTCCATGTTTTAAAGTATGACTGAGACCAGTATTGTTAAAAATGTATTGATGCATTTTAATTATTGCAGCTTTCTAAAAATAATCTAGTGAAATACATTTATAAAATGTCTTTATCACACCATAATTGTACCTAGTTGGTCTATATCCTCAGCTTCACATTTAGCTGTGCATTTAAAATTTATGCATTTACTTTGTCAGGCACCTGTAGATGGTTTTGGTTGGCTGATAGTAGGTTTGTGTGCAAGACTTGGCACAGTGCGTACAGTTTGCTCTATTAACAGTTTTACCTTAAAATATTTCAAAGGCTGTGCTTATCTTATCAGGCAAGAAGAGAAGACAACTCCTGGCAGTTAGATCAAAAGTGTCATTAACAAAAGTTAGTGGTCGGCTAAATTTAGTTATTTTGCACTTGGGACAAGTTTGGGATTGAATGACAGAGAATGGGGTATTAATAGATGATCTTTCGAGATCATACCCTCCTTTGGGTTTCATGAAGGGCAAATACTGAGCACTCATTAAAATTAATAATTTAGTGGCAGTTTTTTTTAGTTTGAGAGTATAACCTGTCTTTTCTGCACTAAAATCACAAGGTGATCAAACATGAAAACTTGCAGGCAGCGACAGAACTCGTAATCTTCTGCTTGCAGCTCTGGGTTTGCTGAGTTTCCTTGCTTTATATTTTACAATGCTCTTGGTGTCCAAACAAACTGAAAGCATTCTGTCTTTTTTCCATCTGTCCTTATTGTTCTCACAATGAAGTCACTAACCATGAAATTAAGTCTGCAAGTAAAGTTCCTGAGCAGAGGGTGTTAGCAATATGAATAATGTATTGCTCATAACTTAAATTGAGTCAAGTGCACTGTCTATAGATATGACTGCAGAAAAAGAAGTAAGAATAAGAAATTCCCACAATGGCCAAGTTCACTATTAATGGAATTAAAACTGTCATCAGACACAGTAGATTCATAATTGTATTTCTGAGTTATTCCCATTCCAGAATAATGACTGTAAACTGAACATTAAGCGTTATTGAAGCATTTATCCTCTTCATGAGAATGAATAGTATTATTATTCAGTATTATAGCAGACTGGTATGAATGCCAAATGCTTTTAAAGTTTCCTACATAATTTGTAACTAAACCTCCACCAAAGTGATGACTTTTTCTGTTCAGCCTCATCATCTCAGCGACTGAAGAAAGAGCAAAATAATTCCTCAGCCTACCCATTAAATAGATGCCAATGGCAAGGAATCATAGAATCACAGAATCATAAAATGGTTTGAGTTGGAAGGGACCTTGCAGATCACCTCATCCAAACCCGCCTTCCATGGGCAGGGACACCTTCACAAGAGTAGGTTGCACAAGGCCCCATCCAACCTGGCCTTGAACACTTCCAGGGATGGGGCATTCACAGCTTCTCTGGGCAAATACTCCAGTGCCTTACTACCCTCACAGTAAAGAATTTGTTCGTAGTGTCAATCTACTCTCTTTCAGTTTGAAGCCATTACCTCTTGTCCTATCACTCGATTCCCTGTGAAAAGCCCCTCTCCCTTTATGGAGCTGGACCCCTTTAGGTACTGGAAGATGCTCTAAGGTCTCCCCAAAGCCTTCCCTTCTCCAGGCTGAACAACTCCAATATTCTCAGCCTGTCTGCATAGGAGAGGTGCTCCAGCCCTCTGAGCATCTGCTTGGCCCTCTGCTGTACTCAGTCCGACAGGTCAGGAAACTGTTTAGACAATGCTCAGGTGAAGCAAGAAAATTAATAATATATCTTCATATATATATATATATTAATATTAAGGTTTTTTACTATCATTCAAAACACAACAGAGTTTACTGAGGATCAAAAACCTTTCACAAAATCAAAAAGACAGAGTGATTATTGAAACTTTTCAGTGCCTATTCCAACCACGGTATAACAGGGTTCTTGGAACAAAAAGTGTTTCATCTCATATATCATAAAACTGTCAGCACAGTCAGGTACCACTCCTGACCACTGTGCATGATTAAAGTATAAATAGATAAGGATAAAAATGGTAACAGCATTTGTTAGAAGCCAATTCTGAAATTCTTTCGCCTTCTACTTTGTAAACTAGGACCTCTGGACATGCAATGCAGAAGCAGGAAAAAGCAAGAAATATTAGTATCTTGCCATCATTATCGTCTCTATTTATCATAAGCAAATTACACAGAAATAATTCCTGTATACAGACCACACATGATGTATTCTGATCTAGTTTTGATTCATTATTTTACTCCAAATAAGGAGTATTGCTTTGGATATTTAGCTGCTGGAAGCAATTAGAAAATGTCCATATCCGATATTCGTGCTGAGTAGCTGAGTTTCTTTTCTTACTAGTAGAGTGCTATCTGTCGTATCTCTGACTATCTTATCTTGAATGACCTCTACCCTGTTTGGAAATGCCAGCAAAAGATGGTGGTATCTGGTTTAAAACTCAGACTTGTGTTATTACGTGGAGCTGACACTCGTGCTGTCCCCCTAGTGCTTTTTTATCTCCTGGCGTATTTTCTACTACAAAGATCCCATAGCATTATACCATTAATACAATTTTTGTTCTCCGTTTGCTAAACATCTTTGATATTATGCTGTTATTCACAAGGTCTTTGTTGTGGGCACCATCCTGAGAATATTTCCAAGTGGCAGTAGTAACCCACAAGGCTGCAAACACATGCTCAGACTGAAGGCCAAAGGCTTAAGTCAGAAAATACTGCTGTTTGTCTTCCAGTAACCCCAATGTCTTTTCCTTGAAGACATTTTCATGTTCATTTACTTTAACAATAAGTTTTATGCCAGAAGACAGAAGACACCACCACAAAACCGGTGCAAAAGACCAGATTCTCTCATGAAATACTAAAAAAAGATAGGGAAATGGAAAATACTGATAAAGATAAAATAGCCTTCTTCCTCAAAAAGTGTCTGTCTGTATTTCCAATTGCCGTGCTTCACCCGGTTCTAACCCTTTCTGCAACACAAAACTAAACACTTTTCCTGCAGCCTCTGCCTGACCCTAAGATGGATGCTTTTTAGCAGGGACGTAGTACCTTTTCCACATGCAGCTTGAAAAGCTTTTAACAAACACTGCAATTACAAAGCTATGTAAAGGTGAGCTGGGATTATGAGTAATAATACAGTAAGATCTTAATTCATCTTTTTTTGTTATAGCCATTTCACGGAAAAAGGAACTCGATAGGCTGTCTTATACAAAAACAAATGGGAAGCAACAAAGAGATTGACTGGTGTTTCTTTTCTGAAGATTGAGTTTCAAGTGCTAAATAGATTGAAGCTTAGAGAAAAGGCTTGAGAACAATCAGAATTTAAATTTTCTTTCTATCTTCCAATTTGATCCCAAATTTCTGGTCTTTTAGATGATTTGAAATAAGAAAATCAAAACCTAATACCATGGTAGTTTCTTGGATAACAAAATAATCCAAATATAATAGGGTAAAGAAAAGCAAGGCATCTGGGGAACTGCAGCTTATCTTAGCAAATACTTGAGAAGTTTCTGTCACCTGCTGGAACATGATGCATAAAAATGAGGAGTCCTGAGTACTAAGATGGTTCCTTTCTTAAAAAAATAAAAAGGCAATAGTGAAGAAGTTAATATGTTCTTGACTGAGAGAACAGAAACTTTTATGCTGTGGTTTTAGTATTAAACATTCTAATGAGTAGGAGAAAAAAATAAATATAATAACCTATTAAAATATAGATTTTCATGTTTTTATAAATGTTGAGCTTCTTTTATATTGCCTTTCACTATATTGTTTTATGTTGACTGATGAGACATCAATTGATCTATGATACTTAATGTTTAAATTTGTACCATTTAAGCACAGGAATGTACATGTCCTTTAAAATACCCTGTCTCTATGTGTGCAGGACCATGTAGATGTAAAGTCAGTAGCCAGTCTCTGCAGAATATAGTATTACAGGGACGCCTAAAAGATATATAGCATTCCCAGCCCATATTATGAACCTTGTGGAAAACAACCTGGAAAAACTACTTCCTCTATTTTTGCCATTAGCAGCTTTATAAATCTTTGACAATGAAAAGCTGGTCCCTTAGTGATTGTTGTGGGTTTTAAGTAATACTTAAAAAGCAGGGGGAAAAAAATATAAACAGAGGATATTATAGCTCTTCCTTATCTCCCTAGCATTAGACAGGAGTTTGTGTGGATGACTTGGAATAGGTGCAGTGAGTTGAAAGGGAAACATAAAATGAAAGCGCATGTCCAGTGCACAGAAAAGTGGGCCCTTCACTGCTCTGTGCGTGTAGAAATCAAATTGCTAGTAAGTATCTAGCCTGAAAAAATCCATCCTTCAGCAGACTGACTGCTTAAATGGGGCTTAGCTTTCTTAATATTTCTCATTGCCCACCAGTGATTCAGTAAGTACCTTTCTACTATTAAGAATCAGTCCAAGATTTTAATGAGACAGAAAAGTTGGTTCAGGGAATTCCAGCTGTGTTTTTTCTAGAGTCTGGGCAGCATTTCTGAATATGACAGAAAGTATAGTTTCTCTGCAGGTGAGCTGCCTCTTTTTTTTTTTTTCACCTAACTGCTCCCTCTCTTCCTTTCCTCTCCCCTGTGACTAAAGGCAGCATGTCTATCAATGCCTGCCAAAGTAGTGGAGAAAAAGTTGCTGGCAAGGGCCGATGTAAAGAGAAACACAAATCTCCAGCACCCTCGATATGCACACCCAGCAGTGGTGCTGGTATCACGACTCCCATCAACCATTCCTTCCTAGCACACCCCCCTCCACCTTCCTTTTTTTAATTCCCTGTGTTGCTTTCAGGCCAGCAGCTATATGTAAACAGGATGTGGGAGCTGTAGTGAAATGTATTCAAGTCCTGTACACCTCCCTCCTCACCTCTGGCTGCAACGTGCATCCTGCCTGGAACATCTGCTTCAGATAAATACAGGGAGAGTTCAAGCTGTGCAGGGAACGGCACAGCCTGGAGTTCTTCAGCCTACTCTTGTCATCCTCTTTCTTTAACATTTAAAACACACAGAAAAAGCATTTTACTTCTAACTGGAGGGCAGGTTTCCTAAAAAAGTACTGTTGAATAATTGTAAATAGCCTTCTGCCCTATATTTAATAATTGAAAGATATTCTAAGCTCATTAAGAATAATGCGACCTACTATTTGTTTACATATTAGTTCTAGTAATGTTAACTGAAAGGTGCACATTCATATGCTGTTGACACCCTTCATGTAATGCAAGATGGATTTTAATGGTTGGCAGTGCAGTTTTTAAAAATTGCCTCTGGTAATATGGCTAAAATCGATCTTGGGGCTTTATAGCACAGTCACTCAGAAAGGATTTCATTACAGCTTGGAGACCGAAAGCCAGAATAATGTAAATGGTGGCTACTTTTCAGTAGATTCCACAGCAGGCAGTCTGGGAGACCCCGAGAATTCTGCAGTCACAAAGGGCAACTTAGGAGTCTCTAATGACCACGTAACCCTGAGTAATATACAGCCAGTGCAGAATTGCACAGCCTTGTCAGCCTTGTCAGAATTTAGACATGTGTGTCTATGGTCATCATCACATGCATCTCGGTGGACAGCCTGATTTTTAATATTAAATCTTCTGATACAGAAAAAAAAAAGAATGTCAAAATTATTCAATATAAAAAGATATCCCAAGGGTAACAGAGAGGCCATAAATACCTGTATGGCCACGCACAAGCACATTCAGCAGGCTGCCTCCAGACCCAGAGGCAGAGGTCAAAGGGCTGTTGCTGGCACTGAGGAGGCCATGAGGCTGCACCTTTACTTACACCTGAGAACAGAAAGGGAACCCCTTTCCCTTCCTACTTGCCCCCAGATCCCCTCCTGTCCTGGCCTGACCTCTAACCCTTCTTGCTGCCCCATCCATGGAGCATAAGAAATCAATTCTGTCCCCAGTGCTGGAGGTTTTGAGGCAGTACTGCCCCAGCACACGTGTACAAATGTACATGTGCACTCACACATGCTCACAAAGGAGTTAAGCAGGAACAGGGCTCTATGCATAAGGGAGACAAAAGCCCACAATCAGAAATCAGGCAGAGAATAACATTAACAAGTCTATGTTTCCACTTTGACAGACTTAAGGAGGATAGACATTTTCAGAGATAATAGAGGGTGACTAGAGACTAACAGGCTTTTGAACCAAACCTCTATGTAACTTTGCACACATTTCTTGGCATTTATTTTCTGAAGCTCCTGTACAAGTATTTTGATCAATACAGCTGATCAAGCACAGCCATCTGTAATGTTACTGTCTAAATCTGCATTAACCACATATTCTGCCTCAGTGAACTGACAGATTTAGCACTTCCAGGGTACCACTCACCTCTTGTTAAACTTGATGTCTAACATGTCCAGTGAACATTCTATTAAATAAGTTTAGCCACAAGGTGCCTGTTCTCTCTGAGATCAAAAGTCAGACCCACATAACCTTGCCTACAGAGGAAAACGTTCCAAATATATGAGATGGCTCTTACGCCTCATGACACTAATTAAAGCAAAAGTTTGAGGAAAACATTCTTAAATGAAAATTGAAATACTGTAAATTAAATTAAAAGTATCTCTTTTTTATATACTGTGGACTCACAAGCAATCTTGCAGATGCTTTTGGAATTTTTTTATTTTCAAGTATTATATATATGTATATATATGATTGGGGGTGGCTCTGTGGTGGGGTTTTTTGCGGGGGATGGGAGTCCCTTTTCTAGAAAAGAGATCCACAAACTAAAGCATCTAGTTTTAGTTAGACATTAGATTCAAAACTACAACAGCCTATTCATTTAAACGTTTTTTGCAATATATCACACTCGCAAAAGTCTCACCTTTTTTACCACAGAGAAAAACAAATTATCAGTGGAAGCAAGACATTTCAGTGAATAATTCCATTGTAAGCTGGGATCTGACTCAAGTACTTTGATTCACCTGAACTTACTGAGAAAGTGTGGATGAGAAGACAAGACTGTGATAGAGAGCATAATTTCTTCTGCAAAAATATTTTGTCTGGAGAACTGCTAACCCTATACAGTATGGGAATATTTCATCCCTGCAGAGAAGTATGGAAGCTCAGAACAATCTCCACTTTTGTACACCTTTCAAACTGTACCAGTGTCTAACAACCAAGGTGAGACCAGGACTCATATCACAAGGTGCTATAGAAAGGCTTAAACAAATAAAAAAATCAAAGCAAAAGTGGAGCTGCAGCAGTGGGGAGTTGCTCAAGGTCACTCAACAGCTTTGTAGCAGGACTGGAAGTTGAGCACTTGAGGCCCCCCTTGAATCCTCTATCTTAAAACTCTCCTCAATTCCTACTGTCACTTAAGCCTTTTAAATCAGGGCTGCATGCTCATCATCCCCAAGCTGATAAACTTATAAGTCTTCTTTTAAAAACAAGAAGCACTTCCTCCTTGCAGGGGGAGCTGCAAGGCTCTTGAGGGTGTGATATTTCAATGCAAACAGGCTGTAGCTCTGAGGACATAAAAGACAGACTCCTCACAGTAAGTAACAGCAGGTCAGCACGCTGTGCAATGGAAGTAAGGATTACAATTTCCTGCATACATATGACAAAACTAACACAGATATGATTCCTTTTAATGTGATCAGGCCTGGGTCTAGGCTGTAACAGGTCCTGTTTGTCAGCTCTTGCTTGGGCTCAGTACAAGGAGGAACTTTATTACAGGGCCTAGGATGCTCTAGAATTTCTTACTCATAGGATTTTTAAGGGTAATTTCAGCCTTTTCTAGCCGTCTCAAATCCATTTTGGAAAATGCTTATTTAAAAGGAGTTGAAATTAAATAGGCCCAGAAATAAAATCTACAGACATTACAAAACAGTATATTATCATATTATCCCTCATCATTTTTGCTCTCAAGTCACAGGAATTGCAAATAATTTACTGTTTTGTGCTAGAGCATTCTAGGCCCTGTAATAAAGTTCCTCCTTGTACTGAGCCCAAGCAAGAGCTGACAAACAGGACCTGTTACAGCCTAGACCGAGGCCTGATCACAATAAAAGGAATCATATCTGTGTCAGAAGTGTTAGCAGCACTAACTCAGAGCCCACTTGCTGTTAAGCTCACATTCAGCTCTCCAAAATGTATGTAAAGCTTCATAAACATGATTTCTCCTACCTCCAGTATGGAATCCTTGTTAGTCTTACAATTATATACATCTTCCAGGCAGAAGGTAAAGGCAACCTGTAGTGGCCACTGCTGCCCAAACGAATAGGAAAAGGACAATGTTGTTTTCTTTACATTTCTGACATGACACATCACAAAGAAATGCCAGATCAGGGTCAAGTTACACTAAGCTGCACTGTGCTTTTTGGTCTTGTGATGTGATGTAAGCTCTTACAAAGCAATGAAAGAATTGTAATGTAAAGAAAGGCTTTTGAAAGGTCTGCTAGAAGGAATTAATTGTTGAGCATGGGAAGAAACTAAGTGGCTGGTGTTCCCCAAGAACTAAGTGCTGGCTCCAAGCAGTGCTCCAGGGTTGCGCCCTGCTGGAATGAACAGACCAACCCACATATCCCATGTCAGCATCAGAGGCCACCCAATGCCACTGGAGAGTGCCAAGTGGCTGGAGGGGACTCTGTTGCCCAGCTGTTTGGGGGTAGCTGCAGTACTGAGACCATGCAGCCCACGCTGTCCTCTGGCCCCCTGCCTGTGGGGACTCCATTTTGTTCCCTCTGTGGATGACTCAACACTGGCCTATTCCATGCTTTTTTTTAGCCAGCAGATGATGATATCTAGGCACTCAGGTTGGGTTAGGCAAGGCATTCATCAGACACAGACAAACAAGAGAGAGGCAGCAAAACTGCAAGGCTACTGTCAGCGCACGATAATAAGGAATGAAATGGAGACCCTGCATCCTTTCCCACCCTTACATAGTTTTCCCCTCAAAGCCAAATATCTCAAACCCTGTAGATTCTAAACACTATTACAGCTGGAGTGGCTCAGGAGCATTATGAGACAAGGAAAGGAGTCAGAGAAAAGGCAGGTAAAAGACAGAATCAGGCAGGAGACAAAGAAATGTGAGGTTAAGGAGAAAAATTACAGAACAAGAAGGGACACAACATATCAACCCTAGTAAAGGCTTAAAAAGTAGGATTTTTATGCTAATTTCATGCACACTAGAGGGTAAGGTGAAAACCAAATGTAAATGACACTTGTAACTTTGAGCAAACATCACTGTTATTGTGCAGTCCTGGGTTTAGAAGGGTCACTCTTGAGCTTCAAATCAACTCTTCCATCCTGTGCAATATATAAGGTTTTGATATAAAATTTTTTTATAAAACTTTATTTTTTAAAGCACTCTACTAACTTCACCACTTATGGGAGGCACTTCTTAAAGCAGGGCTTCACATGCAAAGGATGGTAGCCCTATCCTACAAGAGTACTGTGTACACAGTTCTGGAGGTGATGATGTTTATAGCAGCATTACTGGGTCTTTAGGTGTGGAGGCAGAAGTTGAGAGAGAGAAGCAGAAAAATTCTTCTTCTTGGAGAAGAATCAGAAAATCAGCCTGGACAGAAACAGATGCAAATTATAATGGCAAGATCTATTAATACAGAGCCAGACAAGAATAACACTTATTAAAGCTTCCTTACACGTATTCCTTGTAATACTCAGCATGTACTAAAGTAGACTTACTCTTCTGGTATTTCAGGAAGGAAGCAATCCCAACACTTCTCATGCACGCTGAGACAGTGACAGTGATTATGGCTGGAAGTACACAGAAGAGAAAGTTTCCTTCTTCTACTTACATCTTCCATAATCCCTATAGTGGCAAATCCATATTTGGAAGCCTGTCAGGTAAGCTTTTTTTAGAGTTGTTTTATCCTTAGCAAACACTGCTCTGTTTTACAGAATTTAAAAAAATACCATCGTTCCTTCTTCTATTTTTAGATTTAGTTTGTTTTGCTCTTTGTATTTTAAATAGAAGTGTTTATTTGTAACTGAGCATTCAAGAGGCCATTAGAAACACACCATGTGACAGCACACTGCAACTCCACAGTACTGCAAGTCTACAGAACACAGATTAACACCAAGCACTTCTGCTCTCTAAAGTTCCCATTTTATAGATCCTTTCATTTTTCTACTAAGTCATGTCTTTCAAGCTTGTTGATAGGAAATGCTGTTTTGCCAGCACGCTGCCATATTGATATTGTTTCTTTTGAATAACTACAAGTTTTCATTAAAATTATTATGAAAATGAGAATACAATTTGAAGCCAGCCAGCAAAAAAGCCTCGTGTTATTGCACACCATGGGTCTTATTGTTCAAACTTCTTCCCTAACTAGTTAAGATGTCTGAGATATTTGCTGAGTGTCTTTTTTCTTTTTTAAGTTAGCTGAATACATTGTAATAAAGCTTTGATGCACACTCACAAGATGTGATTCACAGGATTTGGGATGTCATTAGGTGGTAGGCACTAGTAAAAGTACTTCTTTTTTTTTATTTTCATGGTAGCACTTGTAGAATTTTTGCTGTTTCAGTCTGTTTCTGAGAACCAAATACTGACATGGCAATTGCAGATTATAACTTGCAACAGGATGTATTATTCCACTGCGCTTGAGAAATAGCCCACAAATCATAGACCAAATGAAATATGGAACAGCAAGGGAGCGTTGCCTCTTTCAAGTAATACAGCTCTTATGAGTTCTGAATTATCCATAAACCCAACCTTCACATCTTCTATGGACCACCTTCTGGGTTTTTTCAGACTAATTCACGGCAGCTGTCTGAAAAGCTCCTTTTCTTATTAAGAACAGTTTACACTTTTCCTCTCAAACTCTTGGAGGGAAACTGCTGCAGGAAGCATCACACACACTAACAGGGAGGCTGGAGGGCCGCCACCTCTGCTCCCCTTTACAGGCCAGGTCCCCGTTCTGCCTGCTGCCTTGGATGGCAAGTTCTGCTGAGCCAGCAGAGTCCTGGGGGCACGGAGCAGGGTGAGCTCCCTGGTGATGGTGCTTGGGGTTGCTGGGCTGGTCAGCCACGTGCAGGATCCACAGGTGCCCTAGATAGGTGGTGGGGAGCATGGTGGCCAACAGGGCTTACCAGCTGCTCTGTGTTGTGCCTCTTCCCTGCCTCAGCCGTGTTTCTCAAACACCCCACTCCCCACACCTCAGGCGGAAAAGAGTCCTGGCATTGCCTTGCCCCGAGTCAGAGCTCGGGGCCCATGGCCAGCTCACCCTTGTGTCCCTGGGTGCCTGGCCTGTGCTTGGGGAAGATGGGCAAACACAGTGCGCCGGCGCTCCAGCATATCCCGCATCCCAACAAACGAGTTCATTCCTGCCCACACAGCCAGATCAAACAGTGTTCAGGAAACAATCTGGGATCCATATTAGCACTGGGTACCACCGCCACGAGAGCAGCGTGGCGGGGTGGGGGAGTTCTGCTTCTAGCACATTCCAATTGACAACAGCTGGTAGGGCTCCGCTCCGAGCAGCTGCCTCTGCCGCGGCCCCGCTGCATTGCCTTGCTCTGTTGAAAGCTTTGTTTTGGCTAGGGACGAGTTTGTTGAGCTTTCCTTTGCTCAAGTCTCACACAGAGACTTTCCCTTTGCCCACGGCATGTGACCCTGCCAACTTACAGGCTCACATCCCCAATACGAAAAACAACAACTTTAAAAACAAAAAAAAAAAGAAAGAGAAAAAAATCTAAAAAAGTAAGGTTAATTAACCTCAGGTCTGTTCTCAGCAAAGCAAGGCTGCCATGGATAAGTAATAAAAATAGCTTCTCAATGGTCCTTGTGTCTGTCAGAGTCTAACTCTGTGATCTTTCAGTCAAAACCATGAAAGCAGGAGGGGGAGGAGAGGCTGATTTGCTACTGTCCTTTTCTTGTGCGTGTGTTCCCAAGGCTGCCTGGCTCTGTCCTTCAAATCATCTCCACCAGTAAATCATTTAGCTGAACCTGTCACTCTCGGCCATTGTGAGGAGACAAAAGCTACCCATTTAACCCCAACCATAGCTGATTCACGCGGTGGGGAAGGCAGGCTCACAAAGGGAGGCTAGCAGGGAAAGTGGCAGTTGGGTTGGATTTTGTGGACTGGTGCTGGTTTTCCCTCTATTTTTTTTATCTTTTTACTTTTTTTTCCCTCCCTTCCCCTATGTTATTTTAAATTAGCTGCACCTCTCATACTGGGATTGTTTTTTGAAGACCACATGTTTGTCAACAGAGCTGTTCTGCTTGAGTAATTTGACCCCAGCCTGGCTTCAAAGGTTTGAAAGGGCAAGAAACACACATATCAGCATACATCTCTTACACCTTTCACCTGGACAGCGTCTTGGACCATTTTTGTTTCTGAAGGAAAAAAAAGTGCTAACAAAACATCCAATTAGTCTCAGGAAACCAGAGCTATTTCAGTCAACCTGCTATTTGGGGAAATCTGCACTGCAATTATCAGGTTCATTTCACCTGAAGTATTGCTCTAAACTGTCAGCTAAAAACTTGAATCATAACCTCTGCCCAAAGCCTGCACCCCAAATGGGTATCTCTTGAGTTGCAACCGGTTGTTCTCTCTGCCAAGAGCTCAATCTGCCCAGATATTTTAAAATTAAAAATTAGTCATTTGACATAGAAATCAACTGTCAACACTTCTTTGCCAAAATGGCCCTGGGCAAAGTTTAATCTTCGTGTAACACCTCTCACCCGTAAGCTACAAAAACCCTGAAAAACTAAACAAGCCATCAGAGAACAACAAATTAACATTGTTGATAGTAAAATAAAATGCATAGAGAAACCAAGCAATGCTGCAGATAGATCCAAGATTTATTCCTTTCCCCCACCAAATTCCAGAATATCCCTGGTGAACATGAATCTGCCATGAAGCAAACTGTAATTTATATATAAAACATACTTGCAAATATCCACACTTTTTATTTCTAATGATACTGTTGTTAATCAATAATTCAGTAACTACCCAACCAAGTGTAGTTCTTCATTTTAAGAACCAAGCACTGAAGCTGACAAAGACTCACAAACACAAAATATGCCATATCTGTGCTCCTCCAGGGATATTTCTGATTTTTGCTATGCATGTGAGATCCAATAAATGACTATGTACCATACATTTTTGTAATCTTTTTAATGTGCCTTTTAACAACAAGCAGTTCAGGATGTGGTTATTGCTCAGTGTGTTAGACATGTTTATTCTCCTGTTGGGCATTTAAAATGCTTTAAGTCCTATTTTCACTATGAATTGTGTGTCAAAATGTTGGTTTAGATATCAAATTCTCTCATAACCCTGTCATTAGGAAAAGTCTTTGTCCGCCTGAGTCACTCTTTTGATTCCTTCGTTTTGTTTTTTGTGTTCCCCTGACAGGTCTATCCTACACCTTCCTATAGCTCGCAGGGTAAAGCAGAGTTGGGAAAACATGTTTTGCATTACTGAGTTTCCAGTCTCACTGTAAGCTTTCTCACAGATTCCTCTTCAATGGAGGGTGGAGGGGTGGGGGAGAAAACATGCTTTTCCCTGAGACTGCAGAATATGTGAGTTGTCTTCTCTTTCAGCCTATGGGGCAGTCCTCACAGATTTCAACACAAATGGAAGAAATATCTGATTTCCCATTCCATCTGGATTCAGTTTCTTTCTTCCTCTTTGTATAGTTTCTTAGAGACATTATGGAGCTCACTGGAGGGGCTGCTTATATACAGCTATGGCAGCACTGGGCATACTGCCAGAGTTTCACTCCAGGAGGCTGCAACAGGAATCTTTAATTAACTTGAACCAAAACACTGAATGGCAAAGAACAAAGGAGTGGGGCTGGAGAAAGAGAGGAGGAAGGGACAGAGCAGAAAATAATGTTCCCCCATACTAAAGTCTCCATTTTTGGTCATGCTATGACATGATCATAATGTCTCCTTATATGTATTTACAAAAACATTGGTAATAATTCCCAACTCCTGTCTCATTCAGTAAATTTTGCCTTTCTTTCTGCTCATGGAACTAAGATCTCTGATTGACCTTTGTTCAACTGACAGAATTATCTTGACCCTTATATGACCATATAGTTTGATTACATCCATCCTTTATAATGTACAACATTCTAAATGTGAGATGACTGAATCTCTCACATCTTGAGCATTGCAAAACTACTCCATAATATTGCGAGAGTGCACAGGAGTTCCAGATGCTGAACAAGATCCCACTCTGCACGGCATGGTACCAGTATGGTATGTCCCTGTTCTCAAAAGTTTACATTCTAAGCATAAGCAAGAATTAGATACAGACAGATGAATAACATAACTACTTACTGAAACAGCATTGTTCATTGTTGTGAAATGTTTTCAAAACAGAATGGATAATGTTTCACACTCATTTTGCAGAAACATAGAAGATGCAAAGCAGCAGAAAATCAGGCCTGAAATACCTTTCTCACTTGAGCTCAAGGAAATGAGATGAGTGGCTTCTTTGCTGTCCATTTTCTGGTTAAATATGTGTGCAGAATAATTACTCTAAATGCAAAACTAATGGTGATTTCATGCATATTCATTCAAGTGAGTTTGTGATGGAGGCTCTGTTCTAGTTAATGAGGCACAGTTGCTCAAATATTTGTAAAAACAAACATAGAAAGGACTTGTACATTCTCAACATGAACTTATTTACACATTCAAAGGAATATTTGAGTGTGAATTGATTTGCCAGCTGGTGGCTTGGAGTGTATTATATTTGCATCTTCTGGCTTAATGACATTCTAAAAGAATCCAGTTTGTGGTATCTCTGATGTGAACCAGCACATGGTAGCTGGTGACAAGCAAGGGAGTCCTTAAAAGCACAGTGCTGACCTACACAGAAATGCTAATGTCAACGTACCCAAATTCCAAGGAATTATTTCATCCTCAGAAGCATATATACTTTTTCTTATCCTAAATTTTCAAAACTAATTAAAAACCAAAAAAACCAATCTTTAATTTCCTGTTTTAAACTGATGTTTGGTACTGCCGCCTAAACATTTATGGGAAAGAAATCACATTTCACTGTTCTGTAAAGCAATCCTGTACTTACTAGGTAAAGTTTGAAAACTTTCATAGAGACGACTTCCAGAATCCCCTCAAAACAAAAGTTTCCACAAATGCCCAAGGTTGTGTCATGTTAGGAGCACCTGCAAAAGAATGTAAGAATCTTTAAAGTGAATATAACATCTTTGATAAGATCCTGCTCAATTTAACAGAGATAAGGGTGCCTGGGATAAAAGAATCATTGAGATATGCCTTAGAGAAGTCTCTGAATTTTTTTTTGCAGCTACCTTCTTTGGAAGCCATAATACACAGAGAGCAGACTTCGGGTGCTATTTGTAATAAATTTAAGTTTTTTTCTTATTTTCTTCATCTATCAATTTATTTATTAATAACTGTATATTTGTTTATATCTATAACCTTTTTATGACTTAATTTGATTGATCTAACTTAAAAAGAGCATTGCATGAGCTGTAAAAAGACTGCATTTAGACTGAGAATCCAATTTATATAACAAAATTTCTATCTGCCAAAATACAAGTTGTGCTCTGAGGTAGCTACAGAATTAACTATAGTTAATTCCAAACATTCAATTAAATTTAATGGCATAAGCAGAAGAATTTCTCTTCCAAGTTTTCTCTCTCTAAATATATTTATATATATTTGTGTGTGCATAGATAGATACATATATGGAAAGATAGATAGATAAATAATCTGATAGGTAACCAAAACACACCCAATGAGAAACTGAGCATGATTATTGAAACCTGTGAAGAATGAGCATGATACAACTGTTGTTCTCCACCTAATCATTAGTTTGCTGGCTCATTCTGGATTACATATGCACTAGAATCTGTTTTAAACATTTAAAGATGTTTTTATANTTTACATTCCTAAAAATACCAAAATGAAGAATGGCTTCAAATCCAAAGTGACAGCAGAATAAAACCTTCTGAAATCTCTAATCAGGATTCATTCCTCATGGGATAGGTTCCACTGACAGTAGAGATAGAGCTGAGGCAAACTCAACTCACATTTTCATGTGACAAATAGCCCTCATCATTTTGTACTGACTGATTTTTGATTGTGTTTAGTGTTCACAATTAAAAACAAAACTATTGATGTGTATATTAACAACCTTTCACTACAAAAGTGAATATGGGCTATCCTGTTCCATTTTCTTTCACATCAACTTCCATTGGAATTTAGCAATTCCCTTTTCTAATGAAAATTAGGCCATTTTGAGTGACAAATGGCTGTTAGAAATACTGAATACATGCAGTCACAATAAAAACAAAGTTACCATCATTAGAAATGTAAAAGTAATAAAATGCTTCAGCTCAAAAGGGATCATATAACAAGACTTTTTTTTTACCAGCTGACATATCCCCATGCTCAGCAAGATTTCATTCCATGAGAGCTGCTCACTGGTGTGCCAGCACTGCTTTCCAGTTTGCTTTATGACTACAATTCCCACTAGTTTCCAGGCATTTCTAAATGAGGCCCAACACTTCTCTGCATTAAGGTTCTGCCTTACATCAGACTCCAGCAATTTTCACTTTAAAAAAAAATGAGGGTAATATCTGAGAATTCTCTTAGAGCAGAATTTAAATTAAATCTCCTTATTAATGATGTATGGATTTCTTTCATTGTTTAGGAGGCCTGCGAGCAGTTGAAAGAAACAAGAAGGCTTTTAGTAATGGCCACTAACAGCACCATTGTCCTTGCATGGAAGCTCTTGGCCATTCAGTGTCACAGGGTCAAAAACAATCCAAGCTCCCACACCGAAGCAGTCTGTAGAAGGCCACACAGGCCTCACAATGCTGATTCTTTAGAGCTTGGGTGGGTTTCTGTGAGTGATGTGTTAAGTTCAGCACTGAAAGGCAAAGAAATTAATTTTTACGAAATTTTACCATCATTCCGACTTCCCAAGTCCATTTTTGATTTTCTGAGTTAGGTTGCAACCAGCTGAAGTGTGAATTAGAATTTTTTTAAGACAGCCTTCTCTTCTAACACCTTTACTTCTGGCACATTCTCTGTCAAGCACTGGGCATAGTGTTACTGCCTTGCAAATAGTAGTGATAGAAATCATGGAGGTACACAAAGCAGGGGAGGGGGGGAGAAACAGGACTAGGAAAGGAATTTGTTTGACTTCATGAACCTTACGAACTGTTGTATTTAATCACAAAGAAAATATTTGAGTCTCTTTTCCTCTGGTTCTCTCTTTTTCCTAGCTTTTGCAATGTGTGACCTGGATGGATGCTTTAAGTTACAGATGGCAATCAAACTCTCATGTACTTCAGAGGGAAGCTAACTGCATATCCCTGCAGAACTGCTAAATAAACTAAGTTCTGCATTTTGCTGCATTTTGTCAGCCACAATTAATATTGATTAATACAACTCCACAATATGTACAAGTGCTAAAGCATGGAATTGTGCTGTATTTTGTTGTGTCAGTGAGAAGAATGTGAAAACCTGAGAGCCCAAGTGTTGTCAATATACCAATATCATAAAAACTTCTTTTCAAAAAAGCATGCTGCCCCATTCTCACTGTCAGGGAAATTAATAGGATGGGAGAAATGAAAAGCTTCTCATGCACAAAATACTCATCAATATGCCTATTCTGAGTGCATGTAGAACACAGCGCTATTTTTCTGAAGTTTACCTTCTTGATCATGAAGCTTTACTTCTCTCCTGGCTTCACAACTCCAGCAAGACTTTCTTTTCAGTCTTTACTATTATCCTATCACAATCTTAACCACATGAGTTTGAGAGAGAAGTTTTGTTTCCTTGAGGGTTCAGAGATATTACTCTAAACCCATTTTTTTTTCAATCTCACACTAGAACCACATAGGAGGCATTCAGAAGAAGTGGGAGCAAAGTGGGTAACTGAGAACTTCTATTTTTGACTGATGTTTTAATGCAAAGAAAGTTTACCTCGAGTTTTGAGTGAAACTAATGGTAAACCACAGCAGTTCTGTTAGTGTTTTGTACAGTGATGTTCCTAGATGAAGAGAAATTTCTTTGTGAGGGGGCTAACAATACTGCAGGGGGCCATCTTGCTTCACTGAACTGGAACATCCAGTCTTTTGAGAGCACTCACACATTAGGTCGTAAGATTACTCTCACTATAGCAACCCTCTCCACTACAATCCTTTCTTTTTCCCCCGATTTTGTTTTTTTCCTTTTAAAAAGACGGTATTTTATAAATTAACTCTACCACTACCTATTATCTTCCTCAACACCTTCTATCCCTTCTCTTCCTAAACCTCCTTCCTACTGCACCCAGTTTCAGCTGGTTTTTTCCATGTTTGGCTGCTGCACTTCAGTTTTTATAGAGAGCTGATTTTTTACAGAACAGGGTGTTGCCCTTTATCCTGCAATACCAGTAAAATATCAAACTAAAAAATTCAGAGCACCTCTTGATCGCTTTGATTCTCACTTTTTCTGTGAACTAGGCTTTGTCTCTATGAGCCTCTAGTTGAGTGATGGGGTAGTTGTGAATGAAAAGTAGACCCTGTATGAAAGGTTTCATATATCTGATGAAACTGCTGCACTATTGAAGGTGTCAGGGTAAAATAAATCAGCTGGTTGATATAAGAAAAGAGAAAACCTAAATATCAATGAACAGCTGCTGTGTCTCCAAGTAAGAATACCTGAAACAGTAGCATGACTGAAATCTAGGGAAGAGAAAAAAAGTAGAACTTCAAGCAGTCTTTGAAAGTCCAAGGAAAGCTGTCTGAGCCTGACCTGATGCATGGAAACTTCAAGGCTCGTGGATCCAGTACTCATATCCAAATTCAGCTGCCTGTTCAGTGGGGAAAAGAGCTTCATGTTGCATGAAGATTTACTTGCAGTTAGTCAGATGCATAGGGGCAATGATGGATACCTGTCCTGAATATAACTGTTCCTGAATATTAGTAATCCTTCAGTCCACAGAGATTCTTCAGAGGCAGGAAATGGGACAGAGAACACAATTTATATCCCTGTTTCTATTTTTGGCACAGACACACAAAAAGCCTATAAGGACATATTTATCGCAAAACACATTAGATATAGCTTGAGAAAAACACAGATTGGTTATTACAAAGGTAATAAGTAAGTACTTAACACAGTGTAGTTTATCCAAATAAAGATTTATCTTTTCTCTGACGTTTCTAGCTGACAAGTGAAATTTTGTCAAGAGACTGTGTCAAAAGAACAAGCTAGACATGTTGGGAGCAGTGTTTGTTTCATCTGAAATATATGGCGCGTATCTGACCCAAGTACACAAAGCAAAAGTCCAGGTTATGCAGTGCACCTGAGGAGAGGGTTTCTTGACTTCCATCTCTGCAGGAAGGGAGCGCCATTATCTTAGCAGTGAAGTCTCTTTTTGCCCGTGGAGAAATGAAAAAATGAGCTAGCCAACTACATATGAGCTGGATTTAGGTTGCCGACCCTTGACTGGGTGTTGACAGAAGCTGGGAAAAGGAGGAGGAGGCTTTCTTGGCATGGTTTGTATGTCCTGCCAAAGATATTTTGAAACTAAGTTGGAACTTTCCTTACGACACCATATGTGATAACAAAAGTGACCTTATAGGCAAAATATTTGACTTGCTGCTTCAGGAACCCGTACAGCTGTTCTTACAGCTCAGCATAAAGAGCAAAAGAAGGCAGTGTATCATGCTCTGCAGAACTGCACAATGCCATGAAGATTTAAAAATATTTAATCATATATCACCAATATGTAGTATCAAGGCACCTTGAATTAAATATCTAGTGTATTCTTCATTTCATTCTTCTTTTATGTGATCTTTTTATGTGATCCTCCTTCAAATTACTGAAGCAACAGAAATGGCCCCTTTAGCAAGAGCAATACAGTGTAATTTGGGGCCAGTAATATTAAACTGAGAAATGTCTTTTGCAGCAATCATTTTTAAGTTATTTTCCAGGGGTTATTTTCCGCACTACAGCTTCTTCTTGCTTCACATATTATTATGCCTGATCAGGATATCACTGTTGCTTTTCCACAGGAACAGTGCACTGAAGTGAGATGGGTGGTACAGCTGGCTCAGGAGTTGGGCTGCCCTCAGCCAGCGCAGCCCAGTGTGGCAGGAGTGGGGGAAGTAGAAACACTTGGCACCTGACAGAGGAGCTGCCATTTCATGAGTCCAACCCATCCCCATCACCATCCATAACGCAGCTTCATCAGTCCCTGGCACAGGCCACAGATTTTAAATTATTGTAGAGCTGGCACTGGCAAACGCTTGTTGCTTCCATGTGAAGAACAGTTTGGTGACCTCGAACCATTTCCTAAAATAGAAGCCACACAGCACAGAGTGACACCTATTTGGGCAGTCTAAGGGCAGACTCTAGGATGTTTATCACTGTACAGAGTGATTTACCTATTAACCCTAGGGAAAGTCTATGGCAGGTGACACTTCCACAGTTGGAAGGGCAGTGTGAGAAAGCTTGTTGCCCTGCACTAAGGCCTGTTTGGTGCTGGTTCTGTGGCTGAAGAGAGGTGCCAGTGTCAATATTCAGAGAAAGAAATGTTAAAGCTCCAGTGAATAAAAGCTGCTGAAGCCAGAGTCAGGCAGCTTTGGTCAAGCACTAAACTTGGAAGCCTTTTCCCCCAAGGGCTTCCCTTTATGTCTCTAAAACAAAGGAAAGTGAAATGAAAACAAGAAATCCCAACTATACAGCAGTGCATTATGTGACTAAGCCAGCTGTTGCTCTGATACTTTTGTAGGCCAGCCTATCTGGACTGAAGGAAAAGCCTAATTCTTCCTACCAAACCTGTTGCTTTTGATGGCTAGACAGGGCAATATATACTAGCATGAGATTCTTTAGCCCTGTGAACCTACACGCATATGATAGGAAGTTTGAGCTGCCAATAATATGTAAAGGCTGAAAAAACATTTACTATTTATTTACCCCTACTAGCAAAAAAAGACTAGTGGGAGTAGTTTGACTAACTCTATTATTCAGCCACACTTTCATTAGGCGCTTAGTTACTTTTAACACTTCCAAAAGTGCAGAAAGTTATTTACCAAAGATTCAAGCTTCAGCAAAAATGCCCTCCAGCCCTGAACTTACAGCTATTCATGCACTAGTGTTTTAATGAAAGCCAGGCAAGTATCTAGCAGGGCTGGGGTGAGGCAGTTGAGGGGGGAGGTTTATATTAAAATGCAATACAGCACCAAAGACAGCGATAGAGACCAAACAAGAGGAAAGTCTTCTCTCCCCACACTCATTTAGCAAGCACATGGAAATAATTGTTGGCCCAGAGACACATATCCATAATTCCCATTGTGCTTTGAGAGCCAGCACACCAGCCCTGCGCACCCTTACAGAGCACAGCGAGTATTGGAATGCAAATCTGCACACCAAGCAGCGGGATTTGCGTAGCCAGCGTTCTCACAATGAGCGACATTATCAATTAGAACAAGGCTCCCAGACCAGGTCAGCAGCCATGGCGCTTGCAGGAGTACATCAGCATGGGAAAGATTTGTAAGCGAAGCTGCTCTCCTGTCTTTAAAATAATTGATTTACTATTCATGTCTGATGAAGCCTGAGTTTAGTCCAGTGTGCTAAAATAAGGAGATTATTGTTGAAACAAGTAAGGGCTACTCATAAAATTCAGTAATGTGCTGTGGATATTTTGATAGACATTAGTTTTCAAAAGTTCATGGATAGTTTAAATAAAACTGTGCATTGCTTTTAACTTGGTCATAAAATGACCGAAGCCAAGAAGTTTCTTCTAAGGGCTGCATCAAGGAACTGAAGGCTCAAAGCTGTGTGCCATGGTAAGTTTTTTTCTCTGCACATGAGCCAGACCACTTGAGATGACAAAAGTGGGTAGGTTGACAGGCCTGGGGAGGGGAGCAGTGAGGTTCAGCTCCCGCCAAGAAACATGCTGTCCAAGCTTTCTTCTTTTCCACCACGTATGGATGACAGCCAGCAGTAGCTCTCCATCTCCATCCCCAGCGGCATTGCCTCCCTACTGCTTTCTGACCCCGCATGCTGTATGTCATGGCTGCATCAGTAACTCACAGAGCAGGCTGCCTGACACTGTGAGAGAGAAAAAAGACAAAGTTATTAGAAAATTAAGTGCCATGGACCCAGCTACATGAATTAAAACATAAAATGCCACAAGTCTTGATCCTAGACTCTTGCTCAAGGCAAGCAAGACAGACTGTTTTATCATTTAGATTCAAAATCAAACATTTAATAGACTGAGGTTAAATTTTGGCTTGGGGGCTTGGAAGATTACTGCTTGGATTTGAATCAAGCTTCTGGAAAATACTCAAATTTACATCCTCAGCACCAAAACACATTGCTGCAGACAACACTCAATTAAGGGGACTGTGTGAAAGTCAGTGCTTTCTCATTCAGCAGGGTCTCTCAATCTGGGACCCTTTACTCACTGGAAAAACAGGTGGCATTTTGGAGAGCACAGGAACAATAACTAATGGAAACAGAATATTCATACCCAGACTCATACGTACTTATTTGAGGAAGAAGAAGATGTAATTACTGTGAATTTAGGCCTTTAGCTTTGCAGGTTTTTTGCTCTGGGATAAAACCAGAAGGATCATCAACAAAATGGCTTTGCTAAATCCAGACTAATGACTCAAGGCAGTGTATAAACTAGATAGACTCACAGTAGGTGCATTTGAAAGGTGTCAGTGGAAGACTGTAAAACCGTTTTTCACAAAAATATAGAAATAATTCCTAGATTGAAATAATAGATTCTTAACAATAATTCTACTTGCAGTGTTCCTTTTCATATCACACCATTTCAAAACAAAAATTAAAAACTGGAAGAAATCAGTTAAGACCATATATATATCTACATATATCACAATAGAATTTTGAAATTACTTTACCGAACTAGGTGCATGTGGAAACATAAAAATAAAAATACTGATGCTTTTCATCAGAAAACAACACAGGAAATTAATAATGTATGGTTTTATCATTCTTCCTGACAACAGGAGAAACAGATGTCCCAATGAACTCTTCTGATAACTTTTTAACATGGAGACCATTTTCAACAACTAAGAAGAAGCAAAGCAGGGTCCAGCTGTTTGATTTCTCCCACATATTTCTCCCTGCTTTGCTGTTACTGCTGTTGCCTCACTCTCTAGATCATAAATTGAAGTTGTTTACAGCTTAGAGCTCATCGGTGCTGTCAGTTTTCTTGACACAGGGTTCCAAGGGACAGTTTTGCCACATCCTTCACAAGCCTCCCTTACTGGTGTCGCACTATGACTTGAAAACAATAAAATAAGAAATTACTGTAGGAGAAATATTGTTGCATTCCATCAGGATCTACAAATTGAGTCACCACTTGGATTTAGCTGTCAAAAAACGATCCCAGAAGGAAAAAGAAGAGCTCTGACCCTAAAGTTGTGGTCTTAGGAGAGAATGACCACATACACTTCAGAGCACACTGTCGGGCTGTTTGCTCAGAAGCACTGAAACTCCAGCCTCTGGTAACATGCTGGCGCCCTCACAAACAATCTATTGTATTTTCTGCTGTTTACAAACAGCACATGCAACCAGCCAGGTTTCAGCTTGTGTGGAGAAACAGGCTAATGAACAATATCGCCGAGTGTGCTCCAGTATTTGTGGAAGAAGCTGAACAAAGAACTAGCAATTAAAGTTCTACTAATGATAATGCAGTTTGGTTACCTGCAATCAAAGTTTAAAAAACAAAACAAAACAAAAACAAAAACAAACAAACAAAAAAAACCCCCAACCCCAAAAAACCAGTCACAATTCAGTCTGTGATTTCTTCTTCATTTCCTAGATAAAATAGTCCTCACTAGACCCTTGAGTGGTGATTGAAGGTCTGCTCTCACAGCCCATATGTATGACAAACGGAACGTCAGTCCTGGAAAAGCACTTTTGTCCTGGGTTTGTCCCCTGTCTCCCACATGCAGGCAGCACAGCTAACCTGCAGCGGTGGACAAGCTCTAGCTGAGCACAGTAATGCTACACCTGGCTCAAGGATGTGGAACACCTCCCCTAGAAAGCACGGAGGTGTGAGGAATTGCTGCATTCCTTCCTCGCCACAGTTTCCTTCCACATTTTTTGTGCCAAAGGTGTGAACGCTAAACAGCAATTTCAGCTCTATGGTTTTGTAGCTTTCTAGACCTCCTTCACCACAAGTTCATTCAGAGATGACTGTTGGAATCTCTGCTGTCACTGCACTTCCAAGGCCTTATTGTCTTCTCCAGGCTCAGACTTAATGCCTGTGTAGACTGCAAGTCATACCAAAGGTATTTTGAGTCACTGTTTGTTTTACCAGCTATCAAAACCTTTTAAGGAGCAAGATGGGTTAAAAAAATAATGTAACGAGCCATTAGCAAGTCTTTTCCTCTCCCCCAGCCCTAACCTGCAGAATAGAGACCACTGAACCACGCTGCAAATTAACTGAAATAAAAAAGGAGGGGAATGGGGGAGGCAGAGAAGCAAAACATTTAAAAAATCCACTCTGAGCTCCAGAAAGGTTATTTCTCAAAGGACTATTGACACTGGTGAGGAAAGAAAACACATCAATGTTTTTAAGGGGTTAAATAAATATTTTCTAGATGAATATTAGGTGTCCATTAATATCTGTGTAGTCCACCGTAGTACCTATCCTTTAGACAAAATCTTTTAAAAACAAGGGTGAGAGAGAGATAGAGAGATAGAGAGAGGGAGAGAGAGAGAGAGAGAGAGAGAAACTTTCCTTTTAATTTGCTTTGCACTCTGATGGTTGAGGACAAGAAAAAAACTTTTCTGGCTCCTTTGAATGAATGGGCAAAGGTACCTTTGCGGCTCCTTCACAGGGTGAACTAATCTGTGACAAGTGTAGCTAATCTGATAAGGCGGCCGCATGTGCGCTAATGTGCTAATATGGGGGATTCAGAGCAGCCAGCGGTCGGGAAAAACCTCCGCTTCCTAAATGGGCCCTCGCCTCCAATAGCCCTGGCAACATATGCGCATTTTAACACCCGCTTAACAGGGACACAATGCGGTGGCCTTTGTTGTGCGACACAGAGGCGCGATTCCCATGGTGGGAATTTCTGCCTCACAGGCGCCATTCTTTCGGATGGGGTGCAGGGCTGGTGGCCCGGGACGGCCCGGAGCAAGGCGGCACGGCCGGCCGGAAAGGTTACGCGGACGTGTGTGAAAGGAAACCCCCTCCGCTTATTCCTGCGCCGAAAACCTGCCTATTTCTTTCCATCATGTGTCTTGGGTAGGGAGAGGGAGGGGCAGAGGAAGGTGGGAAGGAGGGAGGAATTGGTTTAAACATGTTGGATCAGGTCCCTAGCCAGAATAAAATTAGCTCCTAGATTATGGTGCTTTATCTAAAAGAGAGGCTGACACCAGTTTGTAATGCTGTGGTATGATCTATTTTATATATTTCCCTTGGAGAAGAATTCTTAAGTTTTCCACTGGAAAGACTAAATGACATTTTCTTGTCCCCCTGATGGTGTTACTGCAACCTCAGGAAAATCTGTGTGAGGATTAGGAATTTACTTTTAGTCTAGACCGTGCAATAGGGAAGAGGACTTCGTGGACACTGACACCTCAAGGTACAGGCTGTCAGGAGACTTCAACACTGGTCATGGTTGTGGTGCCTCTCTGGACAAATAAATATGTGCCCTGCAGACTGCTCTGGATCCTGGTCAGTTCTCAATATTCCTTTGTTTTCAGGTATCCCACAGCCTAATGGAAAATGTGTAAAAGAGTGTGAACCAATGTACGTCTGGAGACAAAGTCTGCTCACCTAAGAGGGCAAGTTTGCTAGCAACCTCTTGGGAGTGGGGAACAGACCACGGCTTACCAGCCACACTCGTGAGCGTCCCTTTGCTTTCTGGAACGGCTGGTGTCAAAATAGCACAGTTACTGTGAGCCTGAGCAAAGCACATGGACAATGAAAAAGCACGAACCAAAATACAGAAAATTCCATTTAAACAAAAGAGAAAAACCTTTTTTTTGCCATGAAGGTGACCAGAGTCTCCCCTATTTGAAGACAAAACCTAAGTGGACAATGTCTTGGGCAAGCTGCTCTAGTTGACCCTGCCTGAGGCAGGTTGGATGAGGTGATCTGCAGAGAGCTCTTCCAACTTCTGCTATTCTGTCATTCTGTCACTCCAAGAGCTATGTGTTCCCTATCCACAAGTCTCTTCCAGAGTTATTTTGACTAAAGACACAATGACAAAGGCAAAGCAATGCCAATATTAGCTCCTTTTATCTCAAACAATATTCCTGCTTTATCACAATAAAAAAAGTAAAACTCTACAGACACCTCAGCTGCAAATATGTCCTCAGAAAAGAGCTCATCCAGAGCAACTCAAGAGTCAGAGCAGATTGTTTCAAGACACGGAACCAACTTGGTTGAGTATTCCTGTAAGAGCACAGCTCCGGTTTTAAAGTCACAGTCTTTTTAGCCTTCTTCCTTTTAAATCATATTCCCACATCAGCCACAGGTAGATAGCAGAACTGAAAAAAGTGAGATTTGTCAAATACTAAGTAGTGTGTTTGGGATACATGTAAAACAATATTATCCCAGCTACTTGACTTGTATGATTTTTCTCAGCTCTCTGAAAGTATTGGTGAGCAAGAATAACTGTGGCACGTTTCTAAATATGTAAATGGACAAATCTTATTTATTCCTTTCCACTTTGTTGAATTCAGCGATACTATTTTATGTTTGAGTTTTGAATGCATAACAATTGACCCCTACTGAACAGTGACGACATTTCCTTTCAGAGGAAGTCCTGAGGGAAGGAAGGTCCTGCATAAACAAACTTCCACTCAGTACAATAGAGTAGCCCACGAATGTGACCATTTTTTCAGGGCATGGGTGAGGCTGACACTCTCTTCCTGCTCATATAGTCCAGGGCTTATCGCAGTCCTGTTTCCCTGTAATTTAAATGCTTGCATAGCTTCTACTTCATTTGTATTTTTCCCCACACAGTGCAGATGTATCCCATTTTCCTGTTGCTGTGGAACACAGCCACAATTTCCAACCATGTTACATAAATGACCATCTGTGGTAAAAAAAAATGCTGATGCACAAGATTGCAGTGTGAGAATTTTAGCTAGCTAGCAAAATTGAGGCTATTAATACTTCTGACACTTCCTGACAATAAAGGCAAAATGCACAGTTCCCTCTGTTTTAGCGTACTGCTGTTGTATGACAGACAGCCATGGTCGCTGCCTGTAGGGAAGAATCTCCAGGGAGAAGTTAAATAAAACCCAGTCGCCTATGCCTAGCTTTCCTTAAGCTTTTCAGTGTACTCAAGGCAGACTAAACTAATCAAAAGTTATTATACTGATAATGAGAGTGGTATCTAATTACTTGTAACTAAAGAAGAATCCTAAGATTTCACTAGCATGTTTTTGGCATCTCTGCACTTGTTGCCTCCCAGAATCAGCAGTGCTGGAAATACTGAAATCCATGGCACAGATCTCTGCAGCCAGCACAACAGTTGTAATAGTAGATGGTGGCAGGAGTAAATTGCCAGTGCTCTTGTGGATGGGCATGAGGGGAAATAAAGATCCTCAGTGACTTTCACAGATACATGGTGCAGTCCCAAGTGCTGGAGGGGCACAAGGCTGGCATTTTTGTGATCACCCCAAGTCTAACACTTGGTGTCTCATCCTGTTCAAAATACTGCTGTAGCAATCTTTTCTCTGCCTCTGACTCCTCATCCTGTGGTCACTCATCTCTCACAGTGAGTCTCACTTCTTTTCTAAAGGGTCATCCTGCCCAGGTAGCCCCAGCTATCCACTGGCTCCATATCAGATTTCACTTTCCCCTACCTTCCTGATTTCTGTAAGTTCTCCTAGTTTGATTTAAAGTTCCCTTCAATCCACTTTACTATTTTGAAACTTAAAAGCCACAGTGAACCAAATTAAACCTTTCCAGGATAATCGATTAAGAGTGAAACACTGCGTGTTTTCTCAGGGTTTTGTCGATTTTCAGCAAACGTTGCACTATTATGTTTGAAATTTTTGGCAAAAAAAAAAGGGCTGGCACACATACCCAGTGGATAAAGTTTGTGAAACCTATACACCAGAATCAAATGTGTTTGGGCAACCTTAATGACTTGTTCTGATAGGCGCACACAGTAATATACACACCCAGTCTTCTGATAGTCATGCCTGAAGTACCCGCACAAAATCAGCGTATTCATGCACCATCAGGCAAGCGTGTGTACAAAACAGAACTCTGGGTGTTGCATGTATCTGCATGCACTCTGCTGCTGGCTTTCTGCAATGTGCACTTTGCACATACACTATTTTTCTGCTCTTACAAAACACTTTGAAAGTATCTGTGCTCACTCATGTAGCTTCTAAGTCCTTTTAGCTGCAGCCCTTGAGGACCCATCAAACAGTTTTCAACCGTCTGTCAAAAAATTTTTCTACTATTAATTTCTACAGTTGATTTCTATGAGTTACAGAATGGGATTTTGTTCATTCATAAATAGCAGCAATGGGTAGACATCCATTAATAATAGATTAATAATAATAAACAGTAAAAAGAGCAGAGCAAATCTAGCAATCTAGAGAAAATGAATAAAACCAAAGAGGTTTTCTTTACCGGTGAAATTAAGATTTCATTTAATTTGAATGCTTTTCTTTTCTCACATATTTTTCCTGTATACAGGAAACTTTTGCTTTGCGGTCCAAAGAAAAGAATGAAAAAGTACATATTTCACATAAATATGATCACACACAAGAGACAAGTAGTATGAGTTTCTCAAAATTTTAGGCACATCTCCTCTTTGCAAATTAGGCCAGATTTCCTTTGAGTTTTACAGAAATGGTTATACAAGTTTCTCCAATTTTCTCAGTAGCCACTGTAAACTGCTTGTCATAACCTTAAGAGATTCTAAGAAATCAAAACACCTACAAAACCACTGCTCTGGCATTCTTTTGAGTAAAATCAAACATTCTCAGTATGAAGGTCTGGAAAAACAATGAATGCAAATGTCACATTCAGCCATTCACTTTTAGTTCAGAATGCATGTTTTTCTGCCAAAGGACTGTACATGGTATATAATCCTTAGCTCCTTCAGGATTTTAATCTGCCGTGAAGCATGTGGTAAAAAGGTAAGTGTTCTTTAGAATCATTAACTTGCCTAAAGCAATGTGGATGTTCTTTATTTCTTTCTTGAAAGACAAAGAGCATCTGAAAGTAGTTAACAGCCCAAACCCTGTAGTTTGCTGAGGCAGCAAGAAATGAACCTGGAAATGTCCCTGCAGGGCTGAGCTTTATGTTAATTAGTCAAGCCCCAGGGCAGTGCTTGTATCGTATCGACAAGAGTATGTTATTTTTCTGTTTCCTCAGTACCGAGAATGTAAGAGCACAACATATAAATACATTTATTTGTCATCACCAGAAGCATTGAGGGGATCATGTTATAGCAAAGCTACAGCAGACAGAAAAATTGCAGAAACCGCAATTCTGCTCTCACTCCAGTGAGAGAACAAAATTGTCCTTTTGATGCAATGCTGCTCACTGCAAAAGGGATTCCTTTCAGAATATCAAAAGTCTTAGGTCAAACTCTACCTTGTAAAGAGCCCATTCAGTGGCATTCATGAAGAGTGGGGCTTTTAAAAGTACTGGACTCACCCTGCTCCTGGTGCTGAGGGAGGGTAAGATAAAAATCACTGGAAAGCAGTGCAGAAGAAAAGTAGCTGAGGATTTGCCTTCTTCTAAGGGAGTTGTGGAGTGGCTCTGCCTGGAGGACATGGCACCGCTGCTCACCTCAAGTCCCAGCCAGGATGGTGCACTGCCCAGTGTCCAACCAAGATCTGGAAAAGCAAATGCCTGGTATGACACCAGTGCTTGTATCTTTCCTCATCCTCCTCCATCCTCATGGATTAATGTGGCCAGCTCCTGGAAACAGTCATGGTATGGGATTTTAGACACACAGCAGAGGACCTGCAGAAGATGAACTCTATCTAATTCTGTCCATTGCAGTATTGTTTAGCTCTCTCCACTGCCATTTGCTGCTGGGATCAACTCACAGGCTGAACAAGGGTAGGGGAAATTGAAAGGGGAAATGAGAAACTACAACAGAGGTCCAGAGTAAACCCAACTGAATACAGAGACTTCATTGAAAGGAAGTGATTTTTGGATAAGAGCTGACAGAAGCCTCCCTTCTGCTAAACCTTTGGCCTATTAATATGTCCAGAACCATTCTCCAGCTCTGAGGATGAATGGCCTTAGAATGGTCTGGACTCACATAACCAAGCCCTTCTCTTTATACTTTAAATGCAGTTGCCACATCAGTGCTACCTCTTGGAAAGAGCCTTAATTCCACAACAGTGGAATTAAATATTTGGTCACTAACAGGGAGAAGCTGGATAACACAATCCAAAACTGGGCCAAAAAAGTGCGAAGAAGGAAACAGACTGTTTGACAGGGCTCAAAACCGTTGGTTTGCTATGATAAACAGAGCCTTTGGAACAGGAGAAGGAGGTACTTTTCAGTCCATTCCATATACTATGTCCAGAGACTGTTCTAGAAAGAGCCTAATTCAAAGCACATCAAAATTGTTTTCAGTTTTCCCAGAGGTTTTAATGGGCTTTGCAACCTAGTCTTCCACATTTGATAATAATCAGCATTTTTCTTAGAACATACCAGAAATCTAAATAAAAAAAGTGTTCTCATAATTTTGAAATCCTCATCTGGATCTGTTTCTGATTTTAAAAAAAAATTAAATTCATTTTTATTTTGGTCCAATGAGTACATACATCTTTGGTTATAATAACAGAAAGTAGAAAAAGATTTTTGAGGTGATATTTCCAGTGATGGGTTCCAAATTTTTTGTAGGGGCTAGCATGAAAGAATGGAGAGTGAGGGGTTTTTAAACTAAAATGACAGCTAATCTAGTTTGAATGTTAATTGTGCTAACTGATTTCTTTTTAGTCTAAGTCTTTCCAATATACGTTCTTTCATCTTGTGTACAATATTTAAAGGTTCGTTACAAAACAAGTTACATAGCACAAACCCCAGCTGTGTAGCCTAACTTGTTAGTCTTTCTTTCTCTTATGCTAAACAATGAAAAGCCACTTCCCATAGAATTGTGATGTGCAATATTTCTGTAATCTCAACATAATTTAATTTCAACCACAGACTTTGTGTGTCCTCGTGCTTTTCTGGGATACAATTTTCAGAAAAGCAAAATACTTTAAAAAGTAATTAATCATCTGGTTCTGGTTACACAAGTGGCCCAATTTTGTGACCTTCAAACCTTCCTCCCCCTCAAAGAAAGCAATAAGAATGTAAAGCAGAGAGACAGATTTTTAGAGGTGTTGAGGCTCTGGCTCCCGCTGACTGTTAAAACAATCTCATTCTCAACCCAGCACAGAATATGTGCTATGCCATACACCAGTGGGCTCTCAGTTTCCTCATTCACTTTGATTTCCTCTTATTGATAAATGCAAGTCCTTCACAATTTTACTTTTTGCACTCATTACTTGTAATCCAAGCAAACTTTCAAGTACAGTTTGAAAATTCCTGATTATCAGATTAAAGTTTGCAAATCAATGTTCACTAAGGACTCCTCGAGAGTTACATGCTTTGCTTGAGAACTTAAATTCAGTAGCAACGTACTACATTGCACTTCATACATAACTGAGTGTCCTCCTTGCTTAAAGGTAATGTGTGTACAATCTTCACCTGCCACACAAATTCCCAATTCTATGAGTTGCTGATGGACATCACTGATGCACTACTAACTTTCCACTACATGACCCACAGCAAAACACCACAAGACAACGTTGTTCTCTGGGAAGGAGTGGAGGACGAGTTCTGGGAGTGATTTACTCACCAGTAATGACAGTGATTCTACCAGGCCCATGCTTGGCCCCAACCAGGTGAAGCTTCCAGCACAGCTCCACAGGAAGGATTCAGACATTACCGAGGCAGGCCACAGCCGTTACCAACCACGGCCTGGGCATGGGAACCAGATTTAAATGATGCTGAGCCAAACTGCTTGCTTTTCCAGAGTGGCAATAATAAAACATTTGTCCTTCCATCCACAAAAAATACTACTCACATCCAAACACTAAAGATTTTGCATAAAAAGAGAGATTTTCAAGTAATCCTGCTCCCTGGATATTTTGTTTCCAGACAGCCCTACTACAACTACTGAAGGAGACATGGGACTCAGTTCAAAAGGTTCTTCAGGAACTTCAAAACTTTATGACCTTTTATTTTCCAACGGGAAAACAAGAAATCACTATCATTGTGGTGCTGCACTGGGTTGTAATTATTCCTGTTGAAATTAGGCACCAAAATATTGTGAAATAAATTGTTATGCCTGTTTGCATTTTAGGGGAACTAAATACTTTAAGAACCTGGTTTCTATAAATTCCAATCAAAATTAAGGCCTTTGGCCAATGAACATTTCCTGACTGAAGAAGTTTTAAAAGATTAAAAATTTCTACACTATAAGAACCAGTCTAAGCCTTTTAGACTAGTCTAAACAAGTCTCAAATAAAATCTTCTGGTTACCATTCCTTCAACAGGGAATTGAAATATGGGCAGTATAGGTTACTTACTCAAGGATCACGTGGGAATTGACTGACAGGAGCAACAGTCAAACTTTGATCTTCTGCATCTCAAATTAGACTCACAGCTACAAGACCATGTTTTAAATTCCAACCAAGGGCTATAAACGAATTGATCTTTTAGAGCAGATCTACATATCCTCTCTATAACCATTCAATCTGCTGCAATAGGTTAAAAAAATTATTGATGGTTATGCTATAAAAGCTTCCCCTTAAATCCCATTATCAGTAATCCCATACTGCTCTCACTTGTTCTTGGACCTGAACCAAGGGGATTCATTGCATGAGAGACACAGGATGCACAAAAGCAGGATGAGACCAATAGTTTTATAATTATGCATCATAACACATTCCTTTTTCCTCTTTTCTTTTTTTCTTTCTCATATATTCCCTCGGTGAACTCATGCAGAGCTAAATTACCCCTTTGGGAAAGTACATACATAAAAAAAAATATCTCCAAATGTCCATATCATTTCCAGTCCATCTGTAGACTCTTCTTTGGCATTTCTAGGCCTGTGTTTTCTCAGAAGTTGTAACATGCTTGAGTGTTGGTGACTGCCTTATTGTTTATGTGATTAGTCACTCTTGGAGTATTTTAAGGGGGTGATGTATATTTTTTATAAATTTTAGATAAACTTCATTTATATTCTGATGATTGATGCTGAACAGTTATCTGACTAATTGCATTTTCTAGTATATTTTCTCCAGAATTTGAAAAGGATTCAGAATGGACAAAAGTCTTTCTTGCTGGTCTGCTTGCTTTTTCTTTTTCTTTCTTTTTTTTTTTTTTTTTTTTTTTTTTTTTTTTTTTTTTTTTTTGAGGAGGAGGAGGAGGAGGAGGAGGGGAGCTGTTGCAATAAAGCTAACAAAACTCTAGCTGAACTACAGCTTTATAATAAAGCTTGTGACAAGTTCTGGGATCTAAGCCAAAAATCAAACCAAATGTACACTTTACGAGGGTGAAAGGTTTTACTGGCCAGTCTGGTTCTCTTCCAAAATGCCTTCATTTCACATGTAAACGTTAATAGAAACAAACAGTGGTAGTACCATTAACTTCTATTTTTGCATCGCTACCTCCATGTCATGCAATGAGCCAAAGAAAGAAATTGCAAGTAGGAAATCATGGCATGGGGGAAAAAAAAACAGGAGGAAAAAAAGAATGAAACAAAATTCTTTTAGATCCCTCTCTTTGAATTCCATCTGGCCCACTGAGACTTCCTCAAAATTATTGGCAAAATGTGTTATTATTTTGGGAGGAGAAGCGGAAGGTAAAGAAAGGAAAGGGGAGGGCTCAGGCTAACTCAAAAAGATCTATAATTACAAAAAGCTGTGCTTTTGTTTCTCCCAAGCTTGCTTGCTTTTTTTCCCCCAACACTTAGCCAGCATAGTGGGAAGCACATTGATTCATTTGTACGTACCTGAGCGTCATTTTGTGACGAGCCCCAATTTCCCCTCCATGGTTCTGTTTAAGATAAAACCCTTTCAGAAGTCTGTGGGAGTTGTGCCTAAAAAAGCCACACCATGAAGCAGGAGACTCGCAGGCCCTCCTTGCTTATTGCGATGCTAGGCATACAGCATGTCCATGAAAAAGCACCATGCTTCCCACATCCTTCTCTGTTTCAGCTCCTACCCATTTGTTTGTTTCCTTCTCTGATTGCATCTTGTCATAAGCCCAAGACTGATAGCTCATTAAGGCAGTGGCTTTCCATGTACTTCTTGTTTACAGTATACTTCTGCCAAAAGTACATCCTTGTTGTCAAGGTTATATATCAGAGCTTTAACATGATATATTTTTAATTTTTAATTTCAGAGCTTTTCTAAGCAATTGTAAGTAATCACGTGATTTCCAGCCATTAGATTTTCTTATGCTTAAACAGCTTGCATTCCCACTCCCCTGTGTGCAAAACTGGTGCTGAGTCTGCAACACCTCTCACTCTTTGGGTCATACCAATGCTACCTCTGCTCAGCACAGTAATTTTCCCCAAGCAGCAGACAACATGGAGAATCACGTGTTCTCCTTTTCAGGAGCCATTAAAACACTTGTAAGCATTACGCACAATCACATTATCAAGAGAGGGCATTTCCATTTGTCCATATGCTGTAAGCACAGAGTATAGGAACTCTTGAATTAGCATTTACATTGGTTTTTTTTAAATGAAAGAATTAATTGGTTCAGATCATCTATCTGAAGTCCTGCATTTGTGGAAAACTGAGTGTAGAGAAATAAAAGATGTCAGCAGTTGTCCCTGAGATCCTGATCTCTTAACTCCTGGGATCACCATAATGCAGTATTCACATATGTTCAGAGGATAGTCATGCTGCTTCATCCTTGCTCTAACTGGTTTTATTTCTTCCTCTCTGAGTTCAAGTTAACAGTATATCTTAGGGTATCTTCTTCTGGGAACTGAGTGGAATCTGACAAAATTATGCTTTCAGCAAGCTACCAAAATACATTTTGTGACAGGAATAAACTTTAAATCATGACAAGATGAGATCATCTTTACTCACATGTCCTCATCTTGCCTTCCTTAGCATTAAACTATTAAGTGTGTGGCACTTTGTTTGAAGAATGGTTATGTCATCTTAAAAAAACTTTATTGAATCATTCAGCAGCCTTTTAGAGAAGCTGCAAAAATATTGGTGGGGTCTTCTTGTTGAGGACACTTCCCAGCACGTCTCCAGGCACAGACGTGCACCAAGGCATGACTGCACTTACCACCCCGTTGCGCCACTGATCTGAACCCTCGTGCAGTTTCATAACACTCACAGGATGTCCCATGCCTGACTCACATTGTGTCCACACAGCAATCAGGATGTGCAATTCCCAACAGCATCTCTTTGGAGGCTTCCGTAGACTTCACCTAGTCTGAAAATGGGTGGTATCTCTTTCAGAGGAGCTTGTGCCCCTGAGTTTTAGGAAACATGGACCTGTAGGAGAGGGCTTTGTCTCTCCTAGGTATGGACTTGCAGAACCTATCTAGGAACTTTTAAATGTGCAGCTGCAACACGTAAGAGAGAGCAAGCAAGGGCAAATAGGAACAATGGAACCTTCTAAAATCACTGTTGCATGCAACGTTTCCTTTTGTTGTTGTTTTTGAAAGTTTTTCTCTAAAGAAAAGTATTTATAAAATATAACAATGTGCCGGGCTTTATTGAACATAATAATTTCAGGTTTGATTCATGCAACTGTTAGAGTCCATATAAAGGATTAAATTAAAGGAAGTGAGTTTAATTTAATGACCTATACGTGATATAGACTTACTCATGATCACTTTTCATATAGCTAGCAGACATACTGTGTTACAAGGATTAACTTCATTTTCACAATGTCCTGTGCTGCAATTATGACATTAAAAGCTGCTGGGAATCAGCAGCAGGCATACCTTCAGTGCCAGTCTCATTTGCCACTCTGCTAGAGTGGATTAACTGAACAATAGTAAATGACCCAAGGCAGGATGAAAGCAACATGTGGGGAATAAAAACAAAAAGAAAAGAAAATACTGTGGAAGGCCCAGCAGAAGCAGAAATTAATTTGATGATTAACATCAGATTGCACAGCAGCAACCTGGAAAGGAATGCTGTAGTGAAATCTTATAGGTCAATACAAAAGTGAGCAAGAGAAACTGTATGCGTTGCTGCAAAAATTGTTTCTCAATAAATGTAATTTAAGACTGTCCTAGATGTGCAACGAAATTGTCATGTCAACCCCCAAATAAACAGCGGCAAGACAAAAAGAGTTCAAGTTTATGATGGTTTGTTTTGGGTTTGGGGTTTTTTTCCCCCTTCTTTATTTAGTCATCATTTGAAATTGGCCAAGTAGCTGAAATAATTTCAAAACTGGAGAGGGTAAGTGGTAAAGCCAGCTTCATGTCTACTTTCAAAAACTTCACATAGCCATTTACATTCGGCCTACATTGAAGGTTAACTGGACTGACCGTAATGGATCCGACCCAAAACATACAGTTTAGAGCCAGGTTTCTGTGGGCTACCAACACCAGCCAACTTAAGGCAGTTTAAGAGCTCAAGAGTAGGCAAAAGGGTGGCTCTCTTCCCTTCTGGCTCAGCACAGCACTGATTTTAGCACAATATGCTCAGATCTTGAGATCAGTGCTGCTGCAGTGACATTATTGTAACTGGAAGGAGATCAGCTGACAGCAAATTGACATGTTTGATGCAATGGGGCTTTTGAATGACAGTGTAGACTCCCTCCTTAATAACAGAGGAGTGGTCCAAGCCCCAAATCTGAGTTCTTGATCCAGACAATTATAATTGTGGATATGCTTGTTACTGATTTAAACGCAGCTATTCAGACTTTCTGTGCTCCAAAGGTGTGTGCATGTTCCCTGCAGTTCTGAGGAGTTACTTACCCCTCTCCTTATACTATCTTGAGAGTTAATGAATCTTGTATTCCCTTTCTATGCAATAAATTCAGTTTAAACGGAATGGTTCACCTCTAAGGCCCCTGTCCTTGAAGGTCAGAAATATCCTTTAGAGCTCTAACTCTGTGCCAATATCTGCCATACAAAAGACAGGCGGGAACAGATCACTGCACTGCAGCTTTGGAGAGAAACTCCTGCCTTTGAAGAGACACTCAGAAAAGAGAGAAGTGTTCAGAAACAGCCCTCTCTTCTGCATATTTTCTGATTGGCCTGTGGTACCCAAGAGTCTCTTACTGAGCAAGATGACTCTCTACCAAATAGCACTCACAAGTATTTTAGTGCGTAAATATAACCCTGTGAGCCAAATGCTTAAATTCCTTAAAGGATATGGACCCTACAGTTCTTGTCTGGCTGCTCAAAGTGATCTAATTTGCTTTAAATTAAAAAAAATCTATGTCTCTATTAGCTCTCCTGGGACCTGCCTTTAGCTACTAAATTAGACTGTCTGTATAGGCCTAGCTATACATATCTATTCCTTGTTCATGAGGCATACAATCATGTTTCTTTTTTAAAAAAGGGAAGCTCACTTTCGGTGTTACAGTGATGACAGGGTATTAATGGAATATTTTTCCCTGATTAGAAAACAACTCAGGCCCCACTCTTAAAGGGACTGAGAATACATAGCTCAACTTGAATACATTAAGAGCGATAGCAACACACTGAGTGTTCTTTTCACTCTGTTAAGACATACACAAAGAAAACTCTGAAATATGAGCAACTTGATAAGGTGTCAAAATGCTAATGTCCTGTTTATTCAGTTTCTTTCTGTTACCTTTTCATCTTGGGCAGCTCAACTCTTCCATCCTATGCTGGAACGCTTTACCCACAGTGTTGAATTCCTAAAGGTTTTGCTGTTTCTCTATTCTGATTGCCCCAGGAGTGTCTGATGCCAACAGTCCCCCAAGGGAAAAATAAAAGATGTTGAACAGCAAGGCATCTCACAATCTTGTCTCATCAAGGAGCCTGGGCAGATATTAAAAGCAAATTGATGCCAGAACCCATTTCCGTGTGTTAAGAAGAGGGTAAAGGTAAACCAGAAAGGTTGAAAAAGGGAGATAGAAATTAATAAGGAAATAAAAGTTCAAGTTGTCAATATTCTACCTAAAGTATTCAGCTCAGTGTTTTCTTTCAAAGTTTTGTTTAAAAAAAAAAACAACCCTAAGAGATTAATTTATGGGGTGGGAGAGTGAAAATCCTGTTTATCAACATGCAACTTTCTTCTTTCCTACCTCAAGGAGACACTCTTCATCTGCCCAGGACATCAGTCCACTTGGCTGGTTATTTCAGTTCTGTGGATATTCTGCTGATAGCTATAATGTAGATTCCCATGCCAGATACTTGAGTTAATTAGCTCGTGGGCTGCTAGTGTCAGACTTGTTTAGTGCAGGAAAAGTAGCTGACAACAAATCATCACTGTGTGAGATCTTGATTATTGTTTGGATGCAAACAGAAACATGCTGGCATCGCCTTACAAGTGTTTTCAATCACAGAAGGATGTTATACTGCTAACACAACAAGGCTGGCTTTTCTTACGAGAAAGAAGTGGGATCAGTGAAGGCCCCTCGTCTAGCACACTTACTTGCTATTTATTCAAAATTAATTTAGGTTATCCTGTCTTCTCCTGGGTAGTCATAGGGTTGAGGGCCCAGATCCTCCATTTCTGAAGGGGTCCCAGTAACTTGTTGCCAGAAAACAGGGATGACTGCTAAGCAGGCTTGACGTGCTATATTGGGAATCTATACTCACAGAAACATCTATAGGATCTTAGAATATCCTGAGCTGGAAGGGACCCAAAAGGATCATCAAAGTCCAGCTCTCAGCCCTGCACAGGACAGCCCCAAGAATCACACCACGTTACACACATGCATTTCATTGCCTAGGCAGGTTAACTCAAATACGAAGCTGAATACTGCTGCCTCCTTTATGTGTGACTCTCCAAATTATTATCTCTTCCCATGAAACTCTCTCCCCCCTGGGCGCCCCCAAACTCGTCAGGCCAGCCCAGTCTTGGGGGGCTTCAGAGGGGAGATGTTTCAGAAACCAGGCGAGAGATCCACAGAGGCTCAGTTTCCTTATGTTTATTCTCAGGGATGAAGGAGGAAAAAGAGCAAGAACAATGGCGGAGCAGGGTTTTGTCTGGGGTTTGGTAGGTGTGGGTTCTTGGCCCTGGGCCAATGGGATACAGAAAGGAAGGAAGGGTCAGGCTAACATAGTTACAGCTTGTAGGGGTCTCTTGGGAGGATCATACCATTCCCCAGGGAAATGTAACATTCCCATGCTGCTTAGTTTCTTCCGAAAGCGCCGCTATGCTTTTGAAGAAAATATACATTACTCCCTGTAATTATCCTTGCTTTAAGTCTCCCCTCTCCACCACAGTATCCCCATGAGGTACAACACAGATGAGATGCTCAAAGTCTGCAAAATACAGGATTGGAATGACAGCACAATGCAAGAGCTTTCTGCAGTTCATCCCTTTGCAATGTTTCCAACTTTGGGGTTAATTTTGGAAAGGCATGGCGGTTTTAGATAATATCAAGACGTTTAGATTCAGTGGTGTTAAGATCAAGGAGATATGCCCAAAGGTATAGTTTTGCTTTTGCACTTTGATCTGGACAGACCTGCAGTTATTTGTTGTATCACTCCAAGTGTTGTGATACTCATATTCCAGACAGTAACTTGCCTAAGTCCTAGTTAGAAAATGAAAGGGACAACTAGCACCTGGAATGTTGGGTAAACTATTTTTTCAGCTTCATCAAGATATCCTCTTGAAAATACTTTCATCTTTGTTCCCCTAAAATCACTCCACGACTTTTATTACAGTGTCACAAACGAGTGTTTAAAAGGTGTTATCCAACTTCTAATGAAGTGTCCCAGCACTGAGAATCTCACTGACTGTGATAAAATTGTATGGAAAACATGCTTCTCCCACATAGACGTCCCAACAGTATTTTGCAACATCCATGGTCTAATCAGGAAAACAAAGGAAGGTCGTGAGTCTGAACCAAGAGTCAGAAACCTAGCTGAGTCAGGATGTAAGAAAGCTGCAACTTAAATCTCCAAGGATACTTCAGTGACCTGTATTGACCTTAGGAAAAGTTGCTTCTGAATCATCAAACCTCACTAGGCCAATAGCTGGAGAATCATGGTATAGATACAGGAGGTTCTGTGCTTTGCAAACTTGCACAAGCAGCAACAGGCAATTCTGGCCAAGTAATTTGCCTCTTTATATGTAATTAGTACAATATGTAATTTGGAAGTCTTGGAGTTAATTATACAATGTTCATACCTGAATTTATTCTATGGGTAGCAATTTGTGTACTGTGTTGTGTGTGTTGAATACGTAAACAGGAGTCTTTTGGTGATAAAGCATGTCTAGAAGTATGGAAACAGACTGAAAAGGAGGCAGGATTTCTTCTGTGTATCTTTGGGGGAAGCAGATAACAGCAGATTTTGAGATATGGAAATGCGGTGCAAAATGAAATGCAACTATCGACCTATTCTTATTACATTCAAAGAAAGTATTCTTATTACATTCAATAGAAAATCTGGAGCAGAAGAGCAATGAACATGATAATGCTTTTATCTGGGACTTGTTTGAAAAGATTCTGATACTGACTGACTCAAAATTTTCCCTGTTAGCCCAAATTTAATGTCTTCATCCCAAGGAAAATAAGGATTCATAATAATTAATAATTAATCACTGAAAAGATTAATTATGTACTTTCAACAATTACATTCCTCCTAAAATATAACCTTTTCAGCTCAGGATTGATGCATCTGGATTGCTAAACAATACCATGGGGTAAACCCATTTCTTTAAATCACATAGAAATCTGTGGGGAAAGTAAAGAGCTGGGGAATTTAGAAGGGTTTGAATTATTAACTGTAAATATTTACTCTATCAGTTTCATCAGATTACAAGGATATAGCCAAACAGATGTGACCAGGCAGTTGGACAGGGGAAAAGGAGATTTTTTTTAAAATACCAGCTTATGAAGTGCATCTTCTGGACTGATTTTCTATCACACAGCATGACTATTTGTGCCAGCTCATCACTGGGAACACTCAAAAGTGTCTGAAAAGGAGCTGCTGGTTACAGAAAAGTTTCTGAGACCACTGTTACATAAATGGTCCAGTAAAAAATGAGAGAAAAATAGCCAGGTATTGTAAGCCTCAAAAGTGATCCTTGCTTGTCAAGACAGTGCCAGGTGCTACACTGATGGTGTTAAATCTAGTGACAGAAAATGTTTAGAAAGTATTTGCTCAGGACAGTACAAAACCAAGCCAGCTAAAAGAGCATCACATATCAGGTGCTCAGAGCACAAAAGGAAGATGGGGACCAGTGCCTGCTACTGGTTACAGAATATTAAGCAGTGTAAATCACCATGAAAATTCCTATGAGATGATGAAAATTCAATAAAGTCAAAGTTTTGAAATGGAAATAAACATAACAGTATGGAATATAACCGCTGTCTAATAGTTTCTTAAAAATAGAAAATTCTTACACTGAAATGAGAACACAATATAGTTCAGCACCTACTGAAAACAACCATTAGGCAGAAAATCCTGTGTGATACCTGCAGCTCTATCCACCAGAGAGTTGCAATTTAAGTAAATAATTTCCTTTAATTAAACAAAGAAACCTATCAACTTCCCATGTTGCCTTTTAAGATCTGCCAGGTCTGCTGCTTTAGGACAAGCCCTTTATAGGAAGGACACTCTGTGTTTCCAGAACATTAATGTTTCTTTCAAATAACTCCTTTGCAGTCTAGCCTGCTTTTTTAGAAGTAAAATGGGCAGGTATATGCTCTTTAAGATCAAGGCACAAAAAAGGCAAGCGATTTTGATCATTTGAAGCCGCGATGCTTCAGACTGTGCAGAAGACCAGAGTTTACTCTGGAGAACTCTGTTTCACTTCTTCCTTGTAGAGTTTTCAGAGGAATGATAAACAGGAAATTTATGTATGAGGTTACCCTGTAAAGTAATGGAGAGCTGTAACTGTTTGAACTTTATTGCTGAGGGCCAGATAACCATGTTAGGTCTGGATCTAAATTAATAGCAGCTCTTAATTTAAGCACAGGGATCAAGAGCGAACTAAAGACACTTTGGGTCCCCTTGCACAGAAAATGGTTTGATACTTAGTTGCAGAGCTGTTAATTATGGATCCCACTCCAAACTGTGGCTTTCCAATGCTGAAACACAGAGACGTACAATCTGCTCTGAAGGGAGAATTTCGAAATAAGTGATAACCCATGATATTTCTGAGGCAGGGTTTGTACTGTGAGAAAGAAACCTTTTAGGCCAGGTGGTATAGTCAAAAGAAAACTTTCAGACCCACAAATGCGTTTTTAATGTGTGGCAGAGATTTGTAGCTTTTTCTCACCTGTATTAAAAAACCTCTTAATTCCTATACTAATGGTAACTGATGTATTTGAGTCCAGAGAGATTTGTCAAATGCTTTAGATACTCAACTTTAATCCCTCTCTGATAAGTGGGCAGTGTGTGTATCTACTTTTCCACACATTACAGAATTGCAGGCCTGAGCAGTCAGCAAGTTAAGCATTATCTTTTGTTCTGATAAACATCAGAACTTTATATGAATTTTTACCATAGCTACTTCCCCAAGCTAGGCATTTCCTCCTCACCAGAGAAGTTTGCAAGTCAGGTAGATAATCACATAGCATATTAAGTGAATCATGCACATGAGCAGAAGGGTTTGAAATAAAATGCTGGTATAACACAGCTGTAATTAGGGACAACCTCCCACTCACCTCATGAAACTGTCTCTCCTCCCTGTGATTGCTGACAGAGGCTTTTCAAATACATGCTGAGGGGGGTACACAGCATAACAGGGTGCTAAATGCAGAATTCCTGTAACTCAGGACAGTGTTAAACAAGACTTCTGACTAAATAGCTGAGTGGGCAGCCATCACAGCCATCACACCTTTCATTCTGAAACAACCGCCCTCCTCAGGTTTCTTTTCCTTTACAGTCTAAGTTGCAATGGCTGTGACTGGAAATGAGTGGCTGCAGCTGAACTTTTCATTACAATTAAGTTACAATGATTCAAAGACCTTTTGGAAAGGGTTTTCTGAAAGATATTGTAGAGTCTGCGTAAGCAAAATTAAGGAATTGAATCTGCAAGCTTTGCTTAAATCAAACATTTAGCAACCTGTAACAGCAGTCATGATAACTATTTTCCTTCCCAGCAAAACGCTCCTAAGACGACAGCTGAGAGGGAGGTGTGGGGGGAACAAAACCCACCTATTTTCTGTGACTATTAAGGTTTTTTTGTTTAGCTTCAACTGTTGCTGTGCCTGGCCCATTTTTATGACTGTTGTCTGCAAATGTTCACAGGGTCGAGTTTTACTGACAAACATGTTAGCAGAAAGCAGGACATGGGGGAGAGGGAGAGTGGCAGATGTGGCTTTCCAGAACCAAAGGTTTCATTTGCATCCTCTGGCCTGCATGCCAGAGCAGCATGGGAGCATGTGTAGGCAGAGAGCAGCTAGACAGCACAGCTCATATTTCCAGGACTTGGAAGTTGCTCATCAGTGTAAAATATTCCCCCCCTCCAAATAAATTTTCTTGAAGAGATCCTGAACCTAAGCAAAATGTATCATAATAATTCACTGTGCCATTATTCACTCAGCTCAACTTCCGTGGGTGTGCTCCCATCAACATTTTGAAAGACAGCTCAAAATAATGGAGCCTACCTAAGAGCACAGTGTGAGCTTATGATTTATGAAACATAGTGTTGAATTCAGAAACAAGTCTGCTTTTAAAAACTGCTTTCTAATCTTACTCTGAAGCAGATTAGCATAAAATGCCCCTATCTACCTACCTAAGAAAGAATGTTGTGACACTAGATTTGACAGACTTTAAAAGTCAGTTTTACTGTTGGCTACTGCCCAAGGCAGCAGCAGCACTGTACAACCAGTACAGTTCCTCTCTAGATCAAAATTTCAGCTTCATGTGTGCATACATAATGGATTTCTTTAATATGAAGTTCTTGCTGGTTGCAGTCCAGAAAAGATACAGTTACAGATCCCTGACAGTAAAATTATAGTTTCTAAGGAATTTCACAGAATCATAGCATAAGCTGAGTTGGAAAGTGCCCTCAAAGATCACAGAGTTCGACTCCTGCCCCTGCATTGCACCATCCCCAAGAGTCACACCATGTGCATTGTCCAAATGCTTCTTGAACTCTGTCAGGCTGGTGCTGTGAGCACTTCCCTGGGGAGCCTGCTCCAGTGCCCAACCACCCTCTGGGTGAAGAAACTTTTCCTGATATCCAACCTAAACCTCCCCTGACACAGCTTCAGGCCATTCCCTCGGGTCCTGTCACTGGTCACCAGAGAGAGATGAGTGTCTGCCCCTCGTCTTCCCATCACAAGGAAGCTGTAACTGCAGTGAGGTCTCCCCTCAGTCTCCTCCAGGCTGAGCAGACCAAGTGACCTCAGACACCCTCATACGGATTCCCCTCAAGGCCCTTCATCATCTTGGTTGCCCTCCTTTGGGCACTCTCTAATAGTTTAATGTCTTTTTTTTTATACTGTGGCACCCAGAACTGCCCCCCGCACTCGAGGTGAGGCCGCCCCAGTGCAGAGCAGAGCAGGACAATCCCCTCCCTTGCCTGGCTGGTGATGCTGTGCCTGGTACTCCCCAGGACATGGGTGGCCCTTCTGGCTGCCAGGACAGTGTTGATTCATATTCAACTTTCCATTGACCAGGACCCCCACGTTCATTTCCACAGCACTGCTTTCCAGCATCTCATTCCCCAGTCTGTCTGCACATCCAGGGTTGTCCTATCCCAGGTGCAAAATCTGACATTTTCCCTTGTTGAACTTCACATGGCTGATGACTGACCAGTTCTCTAATTTGTTGGTGTCTCTCTGCAGGGCCTCCCTGCTTTTCAGGGAGACAACAGCTCCTCGTCCTTCGATTTCTATTACCAGGTGTCACTAAGGATCAAGCACCCACTGACTCTAAGAATGAATTTAGCCCACGACAAGTGCTATGGACTATTTGGGTACTGAAAGTATGTCATCAGACCAGCCAGCTTACTACTTGTCATTCTTCACAGCATGCATCTTGCCTCTGGGCTGATTTGAAAGAACCAAAGGCAAACCCAATAGGGCAGTAATGTTTTAAGGCTAGAAATAGTAGAAATGTAGGTAAGCTTCACCTGAAAGGATTCCTTCTCAATTTTCAAAGCAAAAGAACATGCCTTTGGTTTGCCAAACCAAAACCAGCGCATACATTTCTTTGCGTAATTACCTTTATCACCACTCTGGTGGATCTTGTTGACCTGGGTCAAATATGAAGAGATGAAATCCAGATGCCAGATGGTTTTAGCCCCGACAACAGTTCTCACTGAACCAGAGGAAGTCAGATACATCATCAAAAATCCCCCTATAACCTACAAAAAGAACATGTTCTCTCCCCCTTCATTCTAAGTTATTTGATTCCCAAGGACCTCTCTGTATAGCAGATAATAGATGGTACAAAAAGGGCATTTATTATGAAAACATTTGATGAGAGGAAATAAGATGATATCTCTATGCAACTTAAGGATCTTAGGCATATAGTATTACAAGCAAGAAGCATGGATGGCAGGCAGAAGTCTACACATCTTTCTCAAGAATATTAAAATCCAGCTTCTTCCCTGATAGCCATCAATGATCAAAAGGCATAAACAATCAGGCTTTCTATGCTAATGATTGCACTGAAATACTTTCTTAAGTAGTTTAACCAATTAGAAGGAGCACCAGCCATTAAAAGGAATCTTAATGATGGATTCGTTATTCAGAATCCTCTAAAAGAACTATGTATTTTTTTTATTTCATGTGTCCCTCATTTTTTCTTGATTTTGGCTGTTTTCCATTTTTAAAATAATTTTTAAAGACCCCAAAACCTTCACAAATTCTTAGAAAGTATGAAGCTACCAGCTTCCCTGCCTTTATTTTCATTGGCCTAATTTGTGAATCATTGAAAGTTAATATATTTGTGGTTCACACATGAAAAAGACTTGAAAGTTTAAGTAATCCAAGTCTCTCCTATGTGGGCTCTAAGGCAAAGGATTTCTAATTGCTATGAACTGGCTAGGACAGAGAAAAACCTCTTAAAATGAAATCCTTTTTTAAATTGGATTTCATGAAGAAGCAATGTCAGGGTTAAAGTCTGTTTGAAGTAACACAATAATCTTTCAATAAAAAGTTACTGTGTGTTATTCAGATGGGAGTGGAGAAACAGTGGTAGTTTATTGCTCAGGAATACATTGCCTGCAACATATTTCATAGAAAAAGTATTCTTAGCTAAACATGTCCTCCAGTACTGATTAGATTAATAGTTGGCAAAATTTGGCCATTATACGTTATGTTAACAGAAAGACACGCTCAGCTGTTAACTCTGTTTAGGCCGTATCTTGAGCAATCAGTGCTACACGGCAGGACAACATATTGAGTAACACCATGGTCAAGTCAGACTTAGCAGGAGCATCACATATGTTATTGTTAGCAGAACCAATGCAGACTGTTTAGAGGGTGTGCAATTCCTCTGTCAGCTTGTTTAGCTCTAGAGTTAAGCAAAACCACTTTAGCTTTGTCTTTGTTTCTTATTTATATATTGTGATTTTCTTTTTTATGAAAAATACCCAAAACCAAAAACCCCAACAACAACAACAAAAAAATGCAGACGCAGATTTGGACAGGTTGTTTTTTTTTCTTTCTGGAGGGCTTTCTGGCAGCTTTCTTCTGTGTCCAAATTCCCATGCCATCACAGACTGGCCTCATCTGTGGCACCACAGGTAGTTCTGCCTTGCAGCTGCACCCGCAGCCGACTGCCTGAGCTCACCTCCTCTGCAAAGCACCTCACACACAACTCCCCTAGAGCGGGTGGGACATATCAGTCAGGCCAAGCTTGAAAAACTCCCAGTGAAGTCCTGCATGACAGCTATAGAGCAGGTGACTGAGTCTCAAGTCTCCCAAAGCAACATTGCTTCCCAAGAGGGATTCAGTGCTCACTCAGCCAGGCTGCAAGGTGTGTTTTGAAGGCAGGCTGGCTAAGTACACGTGGGGCCACGGTCTGTGTTGATTCCTACCAACTTCAGACTTCTCATGGCCTTCATATTAACCTGCAGAGCACTCAGCTGAAGGGCAGTGCCCTGCTAGTAAGCCTGTTCAAGCTCTGGAGAGAGAATGAAAACATAAAACAATTCACTTTTTATTAGCAACCTTTTCTTTGGTCGGGAAGAAAATGAGGTATTTTGAAGCTGAAACTTCTGGGGGTTACACACCACTCTCATAATGTGAACACTCATGTAGCAACACAAGCACGAGTACTCCTGCCTTTAAAGGGGCGTGGTTTATCTCAGAGCAGAACAGCAGTGTTTAGGAAAACACAAAAGTTGTGCAGGTTAGAAAAGTATTTCCCACACAGCTCTACTCTTAGTTATGGGAGGCCTCTAATGGTATTTAATATTTCATACAATTTTGGTTTCAATTAAATTAATAGATGGCAAAATAAAAAAGAAAGGGCTGGAAGGGGGGTAATTTTTCCTATCCTGCAGGAAAATTCCATTTACTTAAATTATTCTTTTGCAGAGAAATTAAACAATTGCTGCAAAAGGGAACACTGGAAAATGTCATCCAATCTGCTTCTGAAATGCAGTTTATGCAATGAAGCAACATTTGTGTGGATTCCACTAATTCACTCCATTTCAGAACACCAGCTAGACAGCAGTTTCAGTGTCCCTTGAAAATTATTAGGATTGCTGACAGCCGGGGTTCACCTCCTCCCCCCCTGCCCCAGATGTTTTAGGGACATAAACCACTCAAGTTTTAGGAATGACTCTTCATGAGGCAACATAAGCATTTCAGTCCATTACCCAGAGGCAGTTTAGGCACACAGGTCCCCTTGATGCCCCCATGAGAATGTAGGAGCTGCTTTGGAAGTCTAAACCTAGTGTTGGAGGCTTGCAGCTGTAGAACACAGGATTACCCAGAGTACTAACTGCTAAAGATACACTGCATCTTTTTAAAGATGGGCATGAATCCATGCAATCATACAATCACAGGATGGTTTGGAAGGGACCTTAAAGACTACCTAGTTCCAACCCCATGCCATGGGCAGGGACACCTTCCACTAGACCAGGTTTCTCAAAACCCCATCCAGCCTGGCCTTAAGCACTTCCAGGGATGGGGCATCCACATCTTCCCTGGGCAAACTGTTCCAGTGTCTCACCATTCCCACAATAAAGAGCTTCTTCCAGCTATTCAACAGCTATTGGTTATCACAGTACAGCAGCATTTAACACCAAAGCACTGAATTACTGTTCTCCAAAGTTGAAAGGTCCTCCCAAACCACACAGTCAACCGGGGACATTAGTAATATCTGAAAAACGTGGTCTAAATATGATCCCTGACTTCCTACGGGCTCTGGCAGGTATTACTTTGGGATTCTCTGGATGGTTTTGCAAATGTTAGTCAAGAGCTAGTCCATTGTCTTCTGTAAAACTTAACACACAATAAAAGTATTTGCAGAGGGATGATTCACTTTCCCCTTGCTTTTAGCTACAATTCTGCTTGTAGCTGACAGTTCTGCTAGGAACTCACATCCAGCAACCAGGATTTTTACTCCAGAATATGTAAGTACTGTTTCAAAAAGACAATGAAACCAAAGCAAATAAAATAAGTTTTGCAGTCAACACCTTATGAAATATTACCACCTTCAGCTGGTTATTGTGCTATGGATACTTGTTCTATCACAGGTACTGCTTTCTGGAAACTATAACTAATAAGAAGAACTCCAAGGAGAAAAATCTTGAAATGGCCTCAAGGAGCTCTGAAAAATTTAGATCCCTGTAAGCACTCATGTTTTGGAAAAATAATCTAATTTTCACTAAATCAGTATCTATATGTAAGCAAATATGTCTCCCAGACTTCAGCTATAAACATAGCCATTGATTTCATTAGTTTCACTAGGTTTTATCCTCTCCCCATCTGAAGCAGCACATTTGCAATGACAATCCCATGCTACTAAGCGAATCTCACATTTACCCTGAGAGTGCCCAAGTGCTTTTCAAATCTTGACTCTGCTTTATCTGCTTCTGTCATAAGTCTGCCTGACAAAAAACCTAAAAAAACCCAAAGAAACCAACCAACCAAAAAAAGAAAAACCACATGCAGCTGAGACAGAGGCATGTTCACTTTCAGAAGTCAGTGAAAGAAAGGGGTTGTGGAAGAGAAACTCTTTAACATTGCTCAAGAAAACAGTTTTCAGTCAGATTCCAGTACTGCCTAATTCCTGTCTGCATCAGCCCGGTTAAGGCTGCCTGTGCTTAGGGGCGATTGGCAGTCTGCTCTTGGTTCCTTCATTGCACTGCTAATCTCTACTAATACTCTCCCATGCTTCATTTAATTTCACTCTCAGGGCTCTTTTTCAAATTCTTCCTCAAATCTTAAACCAATGCCCTCATTGTTTAGGATTCCTTTACCCTGACAAGTCTGACCTCAGATATCCTTTCCTCTTTCCTGCTCTGTAACTCAGGCAGTCCACTTACTCATTCATATGGTAACCTCACATAATGGTCTCCACATTAATTAAGTAATTTTGGTTCTTTAAGGTATTACAGAGGGGTTTTCAATCTCCCAGTGCCTTTCAGGCCAACTGAACTAATTTTTTTGTTGAACAGACTGGAGAGTACATGGAAGAAGAGCCAAGGAGAACATGCTCGCTCTCCCTCTGGGCCATTCCTTTCATGCTGCTTCAGGGTTAGGCCAAAACAACATCAGCAAGTCTAATTTGCCCCAGCCCCGGATGGGAAATGACTAAAAACCCTGCAGATTAATTTGTGTCAGATGTATGCTTTAAAGCAAGTGAGAGCAAGAGAGAATGTGAGAGCATTTACAGGAAAACATGCTCTTTCTCTCGGATTTAGAAGGGCCCTCTTGTTTCAGATCTCTTGGGAGCTGAGTGGCCCCGAGCAAATGAAAAGTCCTACCTTCGCTTTATGTACTCCTTTTGTATTTGATGCTTTTCAGTAATCAGACAATTCAGAAAAAAATCAGAGGGATAAAAAGAAGCAAAACTGTACAATGCATGATTGTTTTTGCAGTAACTGCTGATTCTTCTAGCAAAGATAGTTTTGCACCATACAGGTGAGATGGTCAGAAAAAGAAGAGGCCTGGGGATTTTTTTTTTTTTTTGAGGGGTGAGGGTTGTGTCCCACATCATTCCAGAAAAGAAAAAGGTGGTGGAAACCTCATGTCATAGTAATGAATAGTGTTACATAATGAATAGCCTAATAGGACTGAAACTGCAGATCAATACATGATCCTGACTAGGAAGCCCAGGTTCAAACCAGTTTTCTGTTGAAACAGTCGACCCCAAGCTGCGCTCTGATGGCCAGATGGGATCACCCAGCTGTGGTATTCTAAGGGGACGAGTCCTGGAGTGGCCATGGAAATCCAGCAGCTGTAATAGTTTGGTTCTACCTGGTATGACTTAGTAGGGAATAATTTTTTTTTTTCTGTATATGACTAACACGAGCTGAAAAATAGCACACCTGGCAGTGGTTAGGCTTCTTACTGATATTCCCAGCAAGGCCAAGGACAGTCATCTCTGTGTCCAATCTCTCTGGTTAACGGTGTTGCGAGGCTGGAGATGAGTCACGTGTGAGCTATCACTAAGCAGTAACATTTCTGTTGCTAAATTAAATAGATTTAATTTTGTACATTCTTGGAACTCATATCCAATCTGATCTGCTCACCACATCTAAAAGGATTTGTTTACTTTCTACGCAGCCTTGCTGTTTAGATCTTAGATGACTACCTGAAAAATTCTAGGAAAGCTCAAAATAAGTCTCATAAAAGAAGTGCAGCATTAGCATGGACTCATTTCTGGTGACAGTTCTGCTTCAAAAACTTCAAGCCTTACTCTTCATTCACACTATTTCTAATCCTTGTTTTATCATTATTATGAGACAGAAATAATAACACCCAAAGTCCTACCTTGAAGTCTGAATCCCAATTTGATTTGACAGCATAAACATAAGCATAGAAAAATCTTCCAAGAGAGTCAAAGAGACAAAAAGCACCAATCTAAAAAGAAAACGAAGAAGTTTTGTGGAATTAGACCTTAAATCCCAGTTTCAGAACAGACTAGCACTTAGGAGCCTGTCACAACTTTCAACAAGATGTCAGACATAGTTAATACAACATTCAATATTGGTGTGGTTTTACTGGTACTCTTAGCAGTATCACCTATTTCAATCTAGAAAGGAAACAGCAGTACAGGGAAGAAACAACACAGGATGCCTTTATGTCTATAAATGTTGTACTGGGATGTTTTTCAATAAAAACACATACCAGTAACCTGAATGGTTGTACTAGGGCCAGATCTTCTATACGAGACCAAGAGTCTCTGAAGGTTTAGATGTCTGTATCACACCAGTTTCACTAGTGTTTTGGCAGGTAATAGCATTTCCACGCCCACATATAAGCACCAGATCACATCTGAGAAAGAGAGAAAGACTTCAGTTACTTGATCATTTTGAAAATATTCTTTTTAAGGTTGCTGAAATGTATAAGAATTGGCAAGTTAAAAAAATAAAGCAATCCTCTTCAAAGGAACAAAATTGAAGAGAGTCATTCAGAAGATACAGTAACAAAAGGAAATAGAAATCTGTATTAGTTATGATTATATTGGCAAGTCTTCTCTGTCCATAACACATACTCATGGAAAATGGTTACTACAGCTATAGCAATTCATGTAATGCTGTCTGGATATTTTTATCTGAGACAAAACTATGCTGTTATCTTCATGTCCACAAGAAAAAAAACAAGTTGTGGAGAAGATTAATTCAATAATATCTAGATTCTTAATTCCCTGATTTAGGTCCCAGTAGAAGCTTAGAAATTTTTAGTGGAAGTAGAAAGAGAAAAATTTCCTTATTTTATCTGATCCATGGGAAAACCTCAAGTTCATTGGGGTAGTCTATCGGTTTTAGCGTGCCTAGTGCTGGAAAGAAAAAAAAAGGCAGCCCAAGCCTGCAGATAGCCCGTTTGACTGACATCACTCTGCAGCTCTAAGTTTGTTCACCACACATTCACATCAGTGCTAGTTCCAGCTCAGGAGAGCAGCTCAGGCACATAGCCAGGGGTTTGCAGGGCAAGCCTGCTCAGCCCTTGCTTGGAGCAGCTTTAGGAGCCAGGAACCACACCCTTGCTTCCTGTCATAGCAGAACAAGCCTAGAAGTCAAAAAACCTATCTACTGCCAGAAATGTGCGTGTGTGCACCCAGTCCAGTGCTAATTAGTCTTCCTGGCACCAAAGTCTCAATCATCTATCCCAGGCCAAACAGCACACTATGGGAATGTCCCCCACTGACAGTCCTCCTGGAGATACACACAAGGTCTGACAAAATGCCATCAGCGGTTCCCTCGTCTCATCCAAGATGCTCTCCTGTCCAGATAAGGACTGTGACTGTTGCTCCTCTTGGGCTGGGGGAGCAGACTCAGTGAGGATCTTGGAATATTTGATCTTCCAAGACTAGCAGGATTCGAGAGATCTGAAGCTCGTGCCAGATAAACGCTCAGTGAGTCTTTCCTAATCTGTGCCCAATCTAAGCTCAAACTTGCAGTTCCTGGACAGTACAAAAAATACAACTGCAACATTTCTGAGCGCAGAGCTCATGGTGCTAGGCTGAAGAGCCACAAAGACTGCAGGGTCTTTGTGTATGGTAAGAAAATGGCACATGGGTAAGGCAATCTGAATGTCAGTTGCAGCTCTCTCAACCTTCCTCCTGCCAGGAAGCCCTTCAGCCCCACTAACTGTTGCCAATGATTAACCACCACTATCAAAAAAGACTTCCAGTATTTTCATGAGTTAAATATCTGAAGGTAGTAGAATCTTAGCTAATTACTCACCTTTACTATCACTATGATATCTGCGTTACATTTTTAATAACACAAGAACATTGAAATAATTATGAAGGCTACAGATAACTTAAAATCTGATATCCTTGAACAGCTGCTTATAAATGTTTCCTCATTTTATTCCACATTTATTTATCTTTTGAAATAATTAAGCACTTAAACACTACTGTTTGCTTAAATACCAATGCACATTTCTGACATGAATAAACACAGAGTGAAAAGTAACAAATTGCTTATCAGAAAGGTACATTTGTTCTGCATTTTGAAGAACATCTGTAGAAGTCTGAAGGGCAGAAATCAGATCCCTGAAAGACGGTTTACCATGGCTAATTCTTAGAAAAAAAGAAACAACCAAAACCACTCACATGTATAAAAGAGGGCCAGGAGACTTAATTTTTGCTGTAAGCCTCAAACATTTAATTTTCAAAGAACTCAGCTAAGGATTCTGCATTCTCAACAATTCTGACTAACCAGGTCCAATTGTATGAAATCAATGATTATGAAAAAATAGACCCTAAATTTTACCCATGTGCTTTACATGAATGCCTTATATTTCTCTCTCCTCATTTTTAATTTTAGACTTAATCCACTGTTCACATTTCTAGGCATTAGCAGACATTTGATTGTTATTTTTCCCTTATGTTCAAACTTTTAGGTCCTAGGCCAAGCCATGGCCTCAGCTGTGCGAATTTAAACCAAGCAGCTCTATTCACTCGAGTGAGTTTCCATTAAGCAAAGGCATAAGCAAGACTTGGCTCTCACACCTGATGCACCTTACCACTCTAATAATCTCATGTTGGGATCTCAGAAACAGAAATACTCAAGTGTTCGTAACACTGTGCTAAATATGTGTCTAAGTCTATTCCAGCTCAGGCTCTTACTAAAGCACCATTTAAGAACTGTTTGGCAAAAAAAAAGGAGCTAGATTCTTTGACCCAAGGTTCTAAATTTACCATTTGACTGTACATTTGTCTTTAACAATGCTGTGACCGAGACATGCGTTCACTGCAATTTGTGTACACACGTTTCATACGATCAGCCCTGTTTGCTTTCTGTGTAAAACAGAAGAGGTCACTGTATCTGAAACAAACCTGAACTTACAGCTGGAGTAATAAGTAACTTGAATGCAAACAGATCGAGCAATCTTGCCCTAAAGTCGCCACAAACCAGTTGATTTTCCTCACCGAACCCCTGCAAATGAGCTAAGTGGAAGAAGGAAACCATCTACTTTCAGGAAGACAAAGAGGAGCTTTTAGTCTGATAAATGCAATCCTGCACAGGACTCTCTCTGCCTGACCAGGTGACCCCACATCTCCCTCCCCAGGGCCTGCATGCTTCAGCAAACTCAGAGTCCCTTCTCCCAGCTCTTGGAAGGAGGGGAGAAGTTTGCTATAGGGAGAAAGACTTTATAGCTCACCAGCTGTGTGAACAAACTCAGACATATTTGGCTTCTGTGAACTTGGCTAAATCAATGAAACATCAGAGCTCAAACTTGATGCTTTATTTCCTTTAGTCTGAGGTTCTGCTCACTATAAACGTGATCTGGAACAGCACGTGTGAGACTATAAAGCAAAAAAGAAATGAAAACAAAATGTGATTGTACATGAGATCAATTCCATGCTGACGTGATAATACGTTCAAAATTCTCATTTCTGTAGAAAGCTGACCACAGGCACTTCATCAATCAGTATTTCGATTTGTAATGTGTTCCGTATGGTTCTCTGTCATTACTTAATGGGGAACATCCCCTCTGAAAACATCTGACTCTGAGCTCTGCATCGAGAGAGCTGCTCGTGTTTCAACCACGTTTCCCAGAAACTGAACACTCAGCAACATATTCATTTTAGTGACAGCCACCACTAATGAGAAACAGCCATGCATTTGTTGAATCTTTTACAAGCCAAAGAAATTTATATTAGCAGCAACAAAAAAAAAATAAAAAAATAAAAAAAAAAAATCACAGATTCATTTACACAACAACTGAATCTCTAGAATCTCCAAAATCTCAATTTTAACATCCTAAAGCTCATACTGGATTGGTGTTTGTACTTCTCTATTTTTTATTTTATAGTTTCTCTCTCTAGGTTTTTTCTTTTGTCAGTTTTTTTTGGTTGGTTTGGGTTTTTTTTTAATCTCTAGTTAGGCCAGTTGTTCTGACGTGTTCTGCATATCAGGAACAGGAAGCTGGGGCATGAATTGGAGGATTTATCACAAGCAGAGAGGTGGTGGAAAAAATCAGTAAGTCCTTCAGAAGTGAAAAGCCCATACAACACTCAGTGATGGCATTAGATTAGAAAATCTGTGGCATTTTGTTGGAGAGCTATATTATTTTCCTGCACCAGTTTTCTTTGCTCAGAACATCAGCGGATTACTAATCTGAAAACTTCTTGGGCTTTGTTGTTTGTTTTAGGTTTGGAACTTTTGGGGGGGTTGTTTTTTTGGGGTTGGGGAGGTGTTTGGTTGGTTTTGTAATAAAGAGGACCAGCTGCGCAAAATTTTGTATTGCCAATATATGATTTTTTTTTTTTTAATTACCAGACCCACAAGACAGGCAAGTTGTGAGGAAACTAAAATTTCAGACTACATGTAAACAACAACTGTTTCAGAAGACTGGAGGTAACAAGTGCTGTACCTTTATTTAGAAGAGTCTCTACTGGTTGTTCAAAGCATTACTTTGAAATAGTCATTAAAAGCAAAATAACAAAATGACTGGATGTTCAGGATACCACAGAGCCAAACTGGCATAATTTCTTCAAAGAAAAGCTGTGTCTTGCTAATCTTCTAAGAGTTATTTAAATCTACCAACAAGACATTGACAAAGGATAATTTATTTCCATAGTGAGCCTGACATACACAAAGCAGGATACCAGGCAAGACACAGCTATGGTAAGAATAAGGTTAACAACTCTCCCAGATCATGGGCCAGATTGTCCCTTACTCTCATGGACTTGAGCAGGATTTGTTCCAAGAGTAAATGCTTAGAAATGGAAGGAAGGGTTTTACAACTGCTTAAATTTATGCTATGATCTTCTTCAAGGCAGCTTACAAAGAATTTCTAAAAAAAATTAAAATAGTATTTATTTTATTATTATTAATGGTATTTTGAAGGCAATCAAGTCAAAGTCAGAGATAAAAAGTCAACTCATATACCAACTTCAAAGCATGATTAATTAAAACTTCTCATTTTTTGAAACATACTTCAAAGGAGCGCATTATGTTTTATCACACTAAGAAAGTTTACATTTGCCTCCTAAATTCACTACTTTTAAAACAATGGTCCCTCCAGAACCTCAGTTTAACTCCAATGGCAATATTTCCATCTTCATTATAGAAACCAGTATTTTTCTTGGTTGTTCGTAAATAAAGGAAGAAATGAAATCCCAACCTCACAAGTGACACCAAGGCCACCTAACTTTTTTTAGATTACTTAGATTCAAATGGAAGAGTCAAGAATTCCATCTCTCAGGGTAGTAACCACCAAAATAAAAAAGCTCCTAGAAAAAGCATGGTGTGAGCAGCTGAGTCTCTGAAAAAGCATGTCTAAGCAAGGGTTTTTATAAAGGATCAGAATGTTTTGAACACTTTGCAATATAAGAGAGAACAAAGTTAGAAAACAGAAATCACAAATCTTGCTAAAGAAAAGCATTTGAGACAAAAGATGAGGAAAATACCATAACTAAAAATTAAAAGAAAGCAATTCAGAGAAAGAAACTAAACAGAGGTCAGAGCATCTTCATGAGCATTTGCAGGTTTACATAACGGACATTTACTGACTTTCAAGCCACGAGAGGTATCATTTTATGCTAGAAAAAATGGTAGACAATGAAAAACAACAACAAAATAATTATTTAGAGGTTTGTTGATAGATTTATGGATGCAAAGCCAAGGAAAAGGGAATACAAATGTTGTAATGTATAAGCAAATCATGCCAGCACCCTGAGCACCTTGGAGCCTGAGCACCAAGGCCAAGCATCGACACAGCCCCAGCAAAAAGGAGAGCAAACTCTCAGGGCGCATGTTAAGTATCAGGCTGATCCAGGTAAGCAGCTTGCAGGTGCAAAAAATAAGGTTGAAAGGATGTTTTCACAAAACAAGCAGCTGATTGGAAACACACCTGAAGTTGACTTTTGGTGTGTGCCTCACCACCTTGCTGATCACTCAGGTTATTCTCTTGGCCTTTCAGTTACCTTCATTCAGAAAGTTCACGTGTGGTGAACTCTGTCTCTTTCATTTCATTTCATCTCTTAGCTGACACAGAATGACTTTTCCACCTGGTGAAGAGCTTGTAGGCTTTGTGCATCCCTTGTTCCTGTGGGGTGTTTCGGGGTGTTTCAGCGTGTTTGCCAAAGAAGTCATCAGAGGTAAACTGCAACAACTACATGTGTTTAGGAGTATTTCCTTCTAAGCACTCATGGTCACCTCTGAAAAACAGATTATGCCAGATCTGATGCTGGCTAAATTTTGGACTGAAACTTTCAGAGATGTTCAATTTTTTTCCAGTAGGTTAAAGCTGTCAGGGATACACCCGGCACGTTTCAGCTGTTTGGAACCCAAAAAGTGGGACAGTGGTAGTAAAAGGTCTGCTGCTACCAATGTCCTACCTGATCTGGTGCAAACAGAGGAATTATCCCAATACTCCTGCAGCGATAGGGAGCAGGGTAGAAGTGTTGGGACATGCATATGCATGGTACTTGTCTGTCTGAGAGAAATTATTCAAAGTTTAGTATACAAAAGGTAAAAGTGAGATGAATCATGGATTATTTTCATCACATTAGTAAATGTTTAGCTAGCTTGCTCAGATATAATCCTGTTCCCATTTCTTTTGAGAAAATTAGAAAGGCTACATATATGTATGCAAGTATTTTTAAATACTAGCAGTGGTAAATGGTAATCTCTTGGTACCAGAAAACGTGCCAAACACATTATTTTGCTTTTCTTTGGATTATTGTATTGATGTTAAATGTCGTAATACTGCCATCCTCACAGGAAATGAACACATTGAGAGGGCCAAACTCTGGCTAGTTACTTGTGAGCAGAATTTCAGAAAACTGAACTTTGGATACTCTACCTGTCCAAAACTGTCTTCCTGGTGTTAGGTAGAAGGTACAGTTCAGGACTTTATTTCTTGCACGGAAAGATAGAAACCTGATGTTGGAGTAGGTAGGCACACTGATCTAACCAATATGAATGGGAACAGCATCAGGCTTGAATTTGGAAAAACGGATTTTAGTTGGTTTTTCTTTAAAGGGGCTCAAGGCCTCTAACCACAGGTAGAGAAGAAGAGCTTGCAAGGACTCATTTTCAATTTAATGCTGAACTGAATGGAAGATCACCTTGCTCCTTCTGGACGTAATCATATTCCAGAAAAAAACCTAGGACCTCGCTGACAGACGAGAGGTAAATGAGTAGAAAGAAGTCTTCAAAATGCTTTGAGCAAGTAGTTCCCCTGTTCTGTTTCAGTAGTTTACACCTCTGGCTCAGCCTGGCGAGGGGAGGAGACGCGGTGTGTGCCTACCACATTTCACTTGCCGGGTCCCTGCAGCGCACCAGCCTCGGGCTCCTGCTGCTACCGCAGGCTTCCCATTGCTGATAACTAATTATTTATAACTAACAAGCACTGGCCCTGTGTTCTCATTACTTATTAGGATTATTGTGGTGACTACTCTGTTGCAGTAGGCTAAATCCCAGCTCGCAAGTTGGTTTTTATTCGCACAGAATTACTCTTAGTGGGTAAAACCTGCTTTGGCATGATTATTTGGTCAGCATTAACCTTCCATTTCCAGAGCTATGTGGCTAAACCATTCCACTCACCACCAGTAATAAACTTACCTAGTTAGTTTGCAAGAACAGATGAGCTGCCACTCTCTTCCTTGACTCTGAGGGTAGGGAAAGTGATTTTTAATCATATTATTGTTTTGGTTTGGGTTTTTTCATTCAAGAGTGAGGGAGAGGGTGACTCATGCTCTGTTTGCAGTTCAGCAGCTGCCTCCTACTGTCCCCCTGAATCATCAGTTTGGTTGCAGCGTTGCTGCCTTGGTCTTTATCATTTGCAGAAAGGGCCTGATTAACCAGCCCTTGGTTTCACAGTCTTATAAAACATTCTTGCACAATTGGGCCAGCCAGCTTTTGTTAAGAAGGGATGCAGTGAAATCTGAGAATTGGATTGCGAGGGGAATTTGCAGCGTCAAAAGGAATTTAATCACAATTATTCTTTTCACTCCTTTTGGCGCTGATTTAAGTACTCACTTTGATACAAGGTTAGTATAGGAAAGAAGAATGGTCATTTTTAAAGGGATCTTTTTGCAGCCATAGCTGAGCATTTTAAAGAACTGCCATCTATGACATGTCAGCCTTTTCAGTTCTCTGAACTTTCACTTAGTGTAGAATATCCTCTTAGTTCTTAAAGATCAGTATATATCCGCTGTGCACAAGATTAATAAAAAAGTGGCATAAAAAGTGTATGCGCAAACTATGAAAATTTGAAAACTTTGAAATAAATTTTTGAAATGGGAATCGAACACTATCAAAAAATTGATGAAAATTTCAGGTATGCCCTCCTGTCTCAGCCTTATTTTCCACGGTATCACCAACAAGGGATCCCTGTAAACGGTTGCTGATGACACAGGTAAAGCAGAACGTCAGAAGTGCAAGTTCAGGTTCCACAGCTGAGATTACAGAATGTCATTTTGATAGTCTTTTCATTATGTGTATTGACAACAACCTCCTAAACACTTCTGGGTCCTGTCACAAGCTAAACTTTGTGGATGTAGCTTTGAGTGCATAAAGTGATTTAGGGACTTAGTAAAGACATCCTGATTTTCAATACATTAGATGTTCACTGTGGGGATCTGAGACTTAGGCCCCATTATTAAGCCTGACCTTTAGCATGCCCTGATGTTCAGCATCCTTCAGTAACTTTGAGAGAGAATTTATGCCGTGCTGCTTGCCATGTGTGACTAACATAGCAATGGGGTTGATTTTCAGCTCTTGCTATGTGCCCTCTCCCTGAGAAGTGCTCTACAACAACAGTTATTAGTGACAAAAATAATAATCACCACCCTAATTTGTGTTATTGGTTACATGGAATTACAGGACATTATTTACCATTGGCTCTGCACATAAAAATTGTAATTGTCCCTCAAAGTACACATTAATTTAATGTGTAAGCAAGACTGCTAAGCAACAATAAAAAATGCCATATTTATTAGGATTAGCCGACCTTAAGGGAATACATGAAGCTTCATAAATCTTATATTGCTTATACAATATAGAAACACTAGTTTTATATCAAATATCTGACTTGACATTAACAACCGTTTTAGTGTGTCAAAATAGGTGTCACTATCAAAGAGCAATTATTGAATATATTCCTCAAAATATGAGAAAAAGAAAACCTTAACTTGGTAGAATACAGATAAATGTCTTCTTGGCTACCTCCATTCTACTGATTAGACACTAATTCCAAAATACGTAAAAACTTATTCTGTGATATATAAATAGAATATATCAGAATTATATAAGTCTTGTAATAGCTATTTCTTGTTTAATATTGTCCTTCCATAGGCAGTAAAAGCAGAAGAGTGTACAGATCTTTGTTCATACTTACAGAGTTCAGCATAGATGACCAAAGTGTGATGAAAAGCTCTCTCATGCCTGATCAACATGGTGTATTTTAATATATAGGCAGCATAGCATTTCTGACATTTTCTAATCATACTGTTCTCTGTTTTCAAAATATTTAGATATTTTAAAAATGCAGTGTCAGGTGTTTTAGTTAGACTGATGTCACCTAATAAGCTTTATTGGAATTCATAACATTGCTTTTTCATATACCTTTAATCATTCCCTGAGTATAACACATATATGAATCTTTCATTACGATAAATAAAGGAAATCATTTCCCAACATGGTGCATATTTATTCAGGATTCACAGTCCCTTCCATTAACAATTGTAAGTATATTTCTCTGAATTTGTGTTGGGGAAGTTAATGCCCCAAAATCAGCATTTTCCACAGCAGCCCCATGGATGGTGCTCAGCCAAAGGCACAGCTGTTTGAGCAGCTCTTTGTGCGGGTTACCAGGGAATGCCCACAGAAAGCCTGTTTGTGTGCTTCTCTGGGGGAAGGGTTTCTGCACATGCACTGAAATGTATTTTCTACTCATGTACAATCTCCTTCCAAGTTTTGAATCCCCTGGCACATTTTTATACTTCCTGATGACCACATCATCATCATATAAAACATTACTTGAAGAAAGAGAAAACAGGTGGAGGCTCAATTTTAGTGCTTCCCACTGCCCTCACTGCTTCTTCCCACCAGGCTGCCCTCGTTTTCCTCCCCCCTCCCACTTCAGTTACCCAACAAAAACCAACAAGTGAAAAACTAACCAAGGAAATGTTTCATAAGAAAAAATTCCATGGCACCCTCTCCTTGACACACACACACACAAAAGGCAGCTTTAGTAATAACCACAACCATCCAGTAAATCCAAAAAAACCCAACTTAATGAACATACAAAAGTGCGAAATTTGTATAAACTGTGATATTCAGTTAGTTCTGGGCAGAACAGTTTTAAAATAAGGATAGTTGACGTTTGATTAGACACTTTTTTCTTTCTTTTTCTTCCTCTTTTTTCTTTCTTTCTTTTTCCCCCTTTTCCCCCCTCTTTCTTTCTTTCTTTTTTTTTTTTTTTACTAGAAATGAATTATACTTGAAGCTCACTGGAGCATAGATAAATGGGAGCTAACATATTTTTAACTTGATTACATTCCGCAGTGATGTATAGAGGCACATAGCTACAGTAAGTGATTCCATGGAGAGAGAGGGGGAGGGAGAGAGGGAGGGAGGGGAAAGCCCTCTGCGAATATGATAAGGAAAGCTGGGATGAATTGTGGGCTCTGTTCTCTGTTATCCAAGGGTGGCTAGCTCCTGCTGCACTAAAGGCCTTTATTCACTGCCTGTGGGAAAGTGGTGGGCGAAGGCTGCGTTCTCAGTTACACTGCACATGCAGATTTTAATTAGCTGGATTAAAAACAAGACCGTATCATGTCCTTTAGCAGTATTCTTTCTAGAAACAAAAGATTTTCTTTCCTGGCTTCTGCAAGCAGCACAGTACAGCATTAATAAAAAAAAGGTCATGGCAGTTCAAGATGAAAGGTCACACATGATAGAAACTCTATGTGAGGGGGACATCATGTTTATCTCTGTGATAAAGGAGCTCTGTCCAGGCAGGTCAGCATGCCGTGCCTCAGCAATAGGAAAATATAAACATATGGAGTGGATAGATGGTGGAATGGGGAGTTTGGAAAAGTGAGTTCAGTTGTGGAAGTAGAGAAGGGAGGGCAAAGGAGAGCGAATTGTTAGAGGCAGAATATAAGCTGAAAGGATCCAGCTTTAAAACAGCCAAAGAGGGTCAAAAAGAGCCTGAGATGAAGCCTGGGGTGATGGCTTCAGAGCACAGCTCAGAGCCTGTGCATAGTGAATGAGCATCGAGCCAGCAGGCTGGGACTACCAGCCCAGGCCACTGGGCTCCATCTTTGCACACTGAAGCCCACTCAAGCATGGGCAGAGCCTGCACCCTCCTTCCACAAAGGGACCATGGACTCATCCCTGGGTCAAGCTTCAAGCCTCTAATTCCAAAGCCTCCCCAGACTGAGTACTTGGGCTGAGACTGGAGTTTTTATGTTTTATTTGGACCACAACAACTATTGTGCTGGGGCTTTGTATCTTAGGGTTTTGTTGTTTTCCTTTCTTTTTTCTTTTTTTAGTGGGGAGCCAAGCTTTCCCTCAGTGAAGGCCAAAGGAATCTGCATATACTTCCAAAGTAGAGTTAGCAACTCTCTTACCCACAGCCTCCAAGGCTTTGCCCTAGAATGCACCGAGCTCTTTCAACACCACCATTATCAGTAGGAGGGAGATGCAAGCCCTCCTCAGTTTCTCACAAGATCAGACTGCAAAAATAAACACATTATGACCTTGCAAACCTTAACTGATGCACTGGTCTCAGTAGGTCTGAGTAGAGCCATTGCCATGTGCAAGCATCCATGGCAGAGTGCTTCGAGATTGAGGGGCAAGACAGAAAAGGGAAGAAAAAGGCAGAATTAGATAAGGTCAAATGTTCCTCCTCTGTTTTGTCATACTTCCTGCTTTTCAAAATCCAGCTTGGTGCAAAAATACCAATTTCGGAGTATGTCATTCTGGGCAACAACTTGATTCTTTGCTTCATAACATTTTCATTAAATAAGATTTGCACAGCCTGGGCCAGGTATGACTGTGCACATGTAGGGCTCTACAACCTCCTTTATGAGACTGATCCATGAATGGGGCAATTAAGAAACAGTCCTTTTACCCAAAAAGGAACACTAGGTAAAAGCACACAACCAAGTTCTAATAGTTCAGCAAGGTGCTGCACATCAAGTGACCACATTAATTAAGAGCACACTCAGCCTGTAACAAACCTGAAGCGAAATATGCATTGCCTTAAATGTTGTTGAAATCGGTACTTGTCAGCTTCAGAAATTCAATATGGCTGGGCTCTGAGAAAAGCAAGGGCTAGTGCTGGAAACCAGAAACCTTCTAGATAAAACAATACAGTCTTTTTCATTCTGAGCAACAATTCAGGATAGTAGTTACCTACCAAACTGATAATGCAATGATTAAATTGTCCCAATTCGGCTGCTGCTGAGATCATTGGAAAATCATGATTTAATTCAATACACATAGGTAATTTTCTGTAATCTCAGTAATACAGCATGGTCTAATACAATAATTTTGTATGATGACCTTTTTAAAACTACTCAGACTTCACTGCCATTTATCTTTAGAATAGAGAAAAAGATTCAGGCATGAATGGCCTGACTCTGATTTATGTTACTGCAGGCAGAAGTATAACACAGTACTGTGAAGTATGGTGTTCCATGGGATAATTGGGGTACCACTGCACAGAGGTAGCTCTAGAAACACAGAACATGAGCTCTCCAAACTACCTTACACTGTATGAAGGACATACCAGGCGTATCCAAACCCACCCCCAGTGCTCTGACTTTGAAAGGATCCTGATATAACAATGTACTCATGTCCTCTATGCAGGGTTTAAAATAAATTGCCTTCCCATTATGTGAAATAAGATGCCACAGAAATCAAGGGGAGTTTTATGTTCACATCAGTTTAGCATGCTTATGTGACCACAAGTACCTGGTGTGTTTGTGTCTCAACATGTCATTGCTTTTTACCCCTATATCCAAATGTGGTGCTGGTCACACAAGTTCTTAGCTACTTGCTCAAAGCCATAGGAGATCCTTCATCAGGTAGCAGAGCTGAAGCTGGCATTTACCGAAGCTCAGCTTGTGATGAAAACCTCTTGGTAGTTCAAAACTAACAAGTTTTGAGCAGGCAACAACCCAATTTTATTAGTCTATGAGATTTCAAAACTTTTCAGTGCTCACTTGGTAAAAAATAAAATGAGAATAAGAATCCAAATGTGAAGGAGGTGAACAACCTAATGATTATACTTCTCAGCAGCTTCTGGGTGCTGAGGCCAGTAGGGGTTTCCTGTTGACTCCTGGCAGAATTACTGAGGTTTCCCTCTGACACTAAATAAACTAAACAAGACCAGCAAGGCATGGGCCTGAAACCATCCATACTACTAAACTGGTCCCTGGCATGGTTTTGGTGCAAGCCTGCTAAAGCTCTTCCAGACAATGCCAAAGCACAGCTTGGGTATTGACCCAGGTCAGGTATCATCTCCAATAGATATTTTGGATGTGGCCACTGTGATTTGGAGGGCAAGAGAGTTTAGCTGCCTGGATTCAAGCTCTTTCATGCCAGTTGGCCTCCAGGAAAAGTCTCTAACTAATTTTGTTTAATAGTTTAGATGTAGTCAATGTGTCCAGGTCTTCCTTTCCTTCCAGTCTTGCCGAAGCCAGCAGTCAGTGCTTCCAAGCATTGGCAGTGTGACATGGCATTCAGCAGGGTGACAGGAGTGACATGATTTGACCATGCAGCTCTCTGAAATGCAACAGAGTTCATTATATTTTAAAGAAAAGCACTATAACTGGGGGAGTGGATCAAAACAGACCTATAAGTCATAAAGAAACCAAAACAGAAAATGCTACAAACAATTGAAAAATGAATAGGCTAATTACTTTCAATTAATTCGGGACTATTTATTACTATAAAGCTGTCTGCACAATAAATAAATAAATGAATAGACAGTATTTTTTAATAAATACAAACTGTGATATTATGTAAATTCCAGGTACACTGTTAACAACACTAAAAATAGAAAGCATTTCTTTAAGTATAACACAACCTGGTAGGTTCTAGATGAAAGAAAACATTTTCAAACAAAGACCTTCTAGTTTAAAGCAATAATCATTAACATGAGGCTTATATATAGTACGTGGCAGCTGTAACAACATTCGTATCTCAGTGTGCCTGGTCTCAGGCAGAGCAAGGGAAGTGCTGAAAACAGTAGCATTCCTCATGGATCTGCTCCAGATCCCACAGAAGTCGGAGAGAATCTACACTCCATGCTTGCTTTCGCACTTGGGCAGCACAGCTAATGTTGAGCAAACAGACCACAGCTATGTGGCTCTCCCAGCAAGCCAGGCACATAAGAAAAAAAAAATCTGTTCCCTGCCTAAAGTCGGGATTTGGGTGAGGGGGAGGAAGAGAAACATAGAAGTGGCACTTCAGGTACCTGGTTCTCTCAGTAGAGTCTGTCTTGCACTGACCCTGACAACTGTAACAGCTTTGAAGCCTCCCAAGACCCATTGGGTAAATAACCATGGTGGAGGTTGTTTTTCGGGGGGGAGAAAAGGGAGTATGGTTTTATTTATTATTATCATTAATATGATGTTGCAAAACATTGCCCCTGCTAGAAATAATCATAACAAAATATCAAATCATCAAAATGAACAAGAGTCTTGGGCTCAGGTGGCTTACATGTTCTGGAAAGGTCATTAGTTTAAAGTTTCTGCTGCTGGGAACCGAGAAACAATGCCATCTCTCAGGAAACAAATCCTTCTTTTCAATGCTGCCCTGCCCTCCTGATGTTCCTACCACACTTCAGATTATGTTAAGGGGAAGGAGAAGAGAGCTGATCCCTTCTCCAAAGAACATGGCCATTGCACTGGATAAGAAGACAAGGGCTGGCTCACAAGGAAGATCATTCTACAGCTTCCCAGGGACAGACTAAGGACTGTGAAAAGTGAACTCTGGCAATTTAAGCAGTACATCAGAGAGACATCAAAAGCACACGTGCTCTTCCACATCCTCAGCCTGCCCAAGCTAAAGATCCTAAAGGAGAACTCCAGCAGGCAAGGTTGCATCTACCTAGCAGTGAAGCAGGCGGAAAGTTTACTGTGTTCAGCTTGCTTAGCTTTCCCACAGTATTTCGTGTCAACACGAGTCAAGCTAAGAGCACAGATTCTCATTGCTTGATCAGATGCATTCACTCAGATGTTTTTTCCTGCCTGCTCTACACTAGGAAGTCAGTATGAGGTAAGAAGCAGCACAGGAGACCTCCTATGGTGGTGCACATTAAACTGAGGGAATGGTAGCCCATTGTGTGCAAACTTACAATCACACTTAGGAGAGATGACAGGAGGTAAACTAATTTCCAAGTCATGCCTAAACTTACTAATTCTATCTGTTTAACTGCTGGGCTTCTGTTTTTAAATTTAACAGCATTTTTTAGATTTAATTTCAGTTTGATGGTGTCTGTTCCAACCAAAATTACACACAAATATGGACCTGTATTTCTGATCTGAAATCCCAGGATTACCTTGGTAAGTGATAAATCACTGAAAATAAAAACCAAACCTCATAACTGATATAAAATGATAAAATAATGCCGCAAATGAGAAACCAAAACAATTTTTGGAAAATGCGTTCTCTACAGATCTAGATTTAATAAAGATTTTCCTTTAAGGCCACAGAACAGATTCTACTGTGGCAAGCACAATGCAAAGACACTTTGCTCCCAAAGACCTGACACCAGCATTGCTATTGTGTAGCACAGGCTTTAAACCTGCACTGAAGCAATGCTGTAAATCAGGACTCATTCCACCAGAGTCAATGGAGCTAAATGACCGTAAAAGTGGTGTGAGAGAGAAATCAGGTTGTTAAACTCTCTGTAGAGCTTGCACTTGCCTCACAACCTGTGTTTGGTCAGGCTGGATTTTATTCACTCAGAGTGTAAAATGAGAGCCTCAAACTAGGAAATAAATACTTGATTGTAATTGAGCTATGCTTGATATAACTTCCTGATACTAAACTTTTAGCATAAACTTCTCAGCCCATATCCAGTAATATTGCCTGAATTTGAATGAAGGTGTCTGATTCTAACCTCAAACAGCAACTTGCACCATCTTCTGACCACAGTCTAATGATATGAAAACCCAAAAGCAACTACAGGTTCCTTTCTTTGGCCTGAAAGGGAAACCTGACAAGGTTTCTCCAGAAACAAGAGAAATTACTTACCTCTCAAATAGTGGTAGTAGATTGATTCTGGTTCTTTCTCTTGGAAAGAACTTAGTATTTTATGTTATGCTACTATTGAAAACAGGAAACCGAGACCGGGAACCAGAACCTCAGAACATCCACCATCCTCTCTACTTTTTGAATACAGGCTTTACTTTCTATTTTATTACTCATAAGATAAGTTTTGCCTAAATTTTCAATGGGCTGAGGTGCACAATATTGACTGTTGTCTGGCTGGAAGGGATTTCTCGTTCAGGAGCCCTGGAGCACCTTCATTGCACTGTAAGTTCAAAACACATGTATGAAATTTAGGTTGTCTAAACTGCCCTGCAGAGGACTTAAAATCCTCTGAATTCAGGTAATGTGACCCTATGAATCTGTGGGTCAGGAGAAAAATCCCTCCTTAAAATGGACCTTTAAACTTCATGAGAATGTCATCCCAATGCTCGCTAGCAGTCAGACAGCACACAGGATTTCAAGAGTCCTTTTGAAGGGAAGAATAAAAATGTAGAGGATGTTCAGGGTGAATACTGAGCACACCTCTGACCCCCTCACCTCCAAAAAGGCATAGCTGAAGGAGGAGAGCTAAAGCAGGGTGCAACAAGGATTATCTGACATGTAGAAAAGCTTCTCTACATGGAGAGTTTAGGTGGCAGAGGATTCCTTGACTTGGGAAAAAAGATGACTGCTGAGTAGTTGACATAAAATTATTAAAAAACAAGAAAGTATACAGTAAAAAATTATTCAGCATTTCTTAGACATAAAAGCTAGGAAGACTTACTAGCAGGACTAGGACTTGCTAGACTAGGAAGACTAAGGGACAGAGTGTTTTGTTTTACACAGACACTCGGTGTTGTAAAGGCCAAAACTGTAAAGAACCCAAACAAAATACAGTCAGATATATTCTAGGAAAAAAGGACCCATAAAGGGCTACTGAACATGGAGATATGGATTCCTTCACTCTTCCTTTCTTTTCATGCATTTTGATGATGTGATCATTCACTCTGCAGAGATTTCCAAGTCCATATAATTTGATTAATTAAAAAAAAAAGTACTTACTATTCCCCACTGTCCAAAGTTAATATATTAAGATAGCAGTTTTACATATATATTCAAATGAAAAATTATTAACTACATATTAAGAAACTGGCCCATCCAGATCTGGATTTCAAGTTCTTAAATGGTCAGAGGTATCTGGAACAAATTTAATGATTTGTGTTATTAGCTATATGTTCTGTAGTAATTTAATACGTACCAGGGAGTATGTGCAAAAATTGTTCAGAGTGGAGCTCCTGATTTTGATTTCCAGCTACAATATAATTTTAAGGCATTTATTCATGCTCTTTGGGTTTGGCCCTTGTGTGGGTAGTGGAAAATCATGATAAAAGCGCCATCAAAAAACGTGAAGAAAAAATCAAGGAAAATACACTTGGGTTTTTTTCTTTTTTCTTCAGTCAGAGATCCCAAAAAGCAAAGGTAAGCCCAGAGTTTTTGCAATACCAGCCCATAAGCCTCTGTCTCTGTACAGAGGGGAGAAAGATGTTGAGAGGAAAGGGAGTAAGCCCTGGCCCGGGTCAAGGAGGTGCATTTCAAGGGTTTCACTGAGCTTGCACCCTGGCTGCCAGGCTACCCTTGCACCAAATGCCCTTTCCACCCTGTTTCAGTTTCTGTTTTCTCCAGGTGTTAAGGATCTTTCTGTTTTATCACAGGGTAAATCTGGGTTTGGCAGATACAAAAAAATAATAAATAAATAAATAAATGTGCATTTTATTTTCTCTGGGAAGTGTAAACAGCATCCACCCAGCCAGCACAACCAGTGGGTGTAACAGCAGAGAAAGCTCTGGCTGAAATCTGGGTTTCACCTCCTGAGTGGAACATACAGATGAAAAAAGTAAAATAATTACCTTGAAAAGGTTCATCATTTCTCTTGCTGACACAAAGCCCTCGTTCACTTTATTTTATGGGATCTTAAGGATCTCGATTCCCTTTCTGATTATGTAAAAAAAAAAAAAATGCTACTACATTTAAAAAAAGCATCAAACTCTAAAAGCATTCAGAGAGGGAGCAGTAGCTTTAGCCTTCTGTTTGTGCAATTCCAATAGGTGTATTTAAATGTAAATGCTACCCTTTCACCCTTGAGCCACCTATTCTTGCAGCCAGCAGAAAGAGAGCATTCATGGTATAATGTCTTTATGAGGACAGATCTTATACTTAATTTCTCATGTGAATCTAACTCTTTTATAGCACATTTTTGTGAGATTAAAAGAACAATATTAGTCTAGTGGCTCAGCAGCCAGATCACTGCTCTGTCACATGGGAGACGTGGGTTCAAAGGGATGGCAGGCAACTGTGCTGGGAAGTGCTTGATGGAAACTGCAGCCACGGAAAGATTCAGTCCTGCACTCTCACGGAATTGTTTACCTCCTCCCTCGGGCCAGACAGAGCCTCTCTCCCTCCAGCTCCTTACTGGAAACCATCCAGCTGCTGCTCCCTTACACAGAACTCTTTGAAGGGTTTGAGACCCCAGCTCTTCGAACCACTTGCATTAGCCTGCATTTGCACAGTAGGGAGGATTTTCAAGGAGAAGGAACTTTCTGAGGATGCATTTCCAGACAAAGTCCCTTTGCCTGCCCAGTTTTGCCCGGTGCCCATGCACTGAGTCCCAGCGTGCTGGGGTTATCCGTGCTTGTGGCATGGTTGTGCTGCACAGCTCATGAGCAGAGGCACAACTGATAAGAGGGACAGAGCAGCTCGAATCCTGTTATGTCAGGGGAGAGTCTCAGAGAACTTAGAGAGCCCTGAGTGCTCTGTATTAGGAGATTTATTTCTTGAGTGGGGAAAAGCCTCAGTCCATTTTGGGTAAGCAAGTTGAAGAACAAATTATTTAAGCACAGGCCAAGAAAACTGTATCTTACGTTGCCCATACTGAATCAAAATAAGGCATAATTTTTTTCCAGAGTAATCTTTTTGCCTCAGTCTGGAACATGGTTACATGTGACAGACATTACACTTTGGCTTCATGACACCTCCATGCAAGAATAAATACATTTTGGAGCATGGCCCTAAGGCATCTGCAAGACAGCTGTACTGTGCACCAGTGTACGTTCAGCCCTCCTGATAAGTAGAACTATTATTCTTTTTGTGATGCTTCTCAGAGGACACAGTGATAAGGAGTCTTTGTGCAGCATGACACTCAAATGCTTACCAACATGATATTTTTCTCCTTGGATCTTATAGCCCAAGCACAAGCCATGTTATTTTCTTGCTCTTTAGCAGCTCTGTGACGCAAGACAGAGAGGTCTGTGTATGCCGCAAGCACCAGCACCAGTGTCAGGCATCCCACTTACTTCCCTCACTTCCCCTTCCCTTGATACAGAGCATATGTTTCATTGTGGCACCAAGCACAGGAAAACTGAGGGGAAACAGCTTATTATTTTAGGAGGTGCAGGACCAAGCACCTGGAACAGTGAAATACTTGGAAAGCAGTTCTGTAAATGTTTTAGGCTGTAATATATTAAACAATTAAGAGGTGTTGGTATTTCTCTGCTCAAGGGCATTTAAAACAGGGAAGTCCCCTTGAAAGGCATCAGAGCGGAATGTATATGGTCATGCTCTTTAAAACAAAAACTACCTGGTTTTTCCCCCCCCTTTCAGCAAAATGTCCAAATTTCAGCTGACTTGCTCTTTCAGCAGAGGAAATGAAGCCAGACTATTTTAATGCTGCTTTAGATGGCTAACTCCTCAAAAAAAAAAAGGGGGGTGGGGAGGAAAAAAAGTCCGAAGAATAGAATTAGTTACCTTGGAAGCTCCATTCAGGTAATTTAGAAAATTGTTTTGCTAATAACCTTAATGCATTGCTTGTGTACCCAGGACTGTCAGCACTACAGGTTACTACCGGTTAATCAGTAAATTGCTGATACCAGCTACAACCAACCCTTAAGAAATCCTGTATCTCTTAAGTTCTTGCTTCTGTTTTCCTGACAACAATACATCAGTCGCTATGCAACACTAAATTAGCATGAAAGAATAAGAACCTGATACTGACAATTCTTAGCTGAGCACACAGTCAAAATTAAGTGCAGTTAATGAATGCTTAGTTAATTCTTAGAAAGCTCTTCTTCATGCCCTTTATAGCACAGTGAAATGCAAGCTCTTTTACACAGGTACACAGAGAGAGATATGCTTACACACACATACATGCCCCACACATAGGTAGCCTACATGCACATATACACATATAGATAAATTCCAAATAGACAAGCTCTAGGAAGTTTTGCAAGAGAAACAAGAAAAAAATTACCTACTGGTCTCTATAACACCAACAAGTGCACAGATTCTCTGGAAAAACTTCAGACTGTCTGTTCAAATATTTTCTAAGATTATGTTAGCAATCATTTTCACCAAAACAGTTTTCTGACCAAAAAAAGAGATGACTTTATAGAACCTAAAAATTGTTAACAGAGGAAAATGCCTGCTTCAAGTTGCTTGTAAGAAAACAAATACAGGAATTGGCAACTTCTGTGCAGTTTTAGCTCCGAAGAAATTATGTTAGGCTTTTGCTTTAATCACTTATCTCAGGGTAGCCCATCAGATCAACAAAAAGAAGCAAAAAGTATTAAAACTTAGCGAGTTACTGGAATCTTCTGGAACTGAAAACTATACAGATGGTCTGCAACATATTTGTATAGAAGATGCTCAATTGTTGATGGGTTCCCAACTATTATAGTGGTATGGTAAGGAGGCAGATACTGGGCAGTGAGCACTGAGCAACTGTTGTCACTGAGCCTTCCCCTCTTGGCTGCATCCCCACTTGCCCAACGAGCAGTTTTGGTCTCCCAGAGCAGAGACAAAGGTTGCTTTGGAGAAGCCGGGAAGCCTAAGAACACCATGTAGATTTAGGACTGGATAGGAGGTATTGTGCGGAGGCCATGCCCATTACTCATCCGCTGGCAACAGGCTCTCTTCCTTTTGTCTGGAAAGACGGTAAACTTTCAATGCCATCTGAAAACAGAAGGCCTTTCACAGAGTGCAAGAACTCTGCCATCTCAATCATGTGAAAATATTGTAAACACTCTCCCAGCCCCCATTCAGCTGTCCAAAAAGCAGAGCTAGAAAACACCAAACAAAACAGGAAGGAAAGAAAAGGGTGTGCATTGCGCACTTTGATTTAATTTAAATTTTTTACTCTGAATAGGAATTTTTCTTGGAATTTTCTTTTTTTTTTTCCTTAATGTTAGTGAACAGGGTTAAGTAGCTATTATGGAGAAAAGGCAGTTAAAAGCCTATTCTGTGTTTTATTTAGAGGAGAAAAAAAAAAGGTCCAGTGCCCAGCAGTTTCTCTCCAGCACAGCAACTCTCACATTTCCTTACAGCCCCTGCAAGAATAGATTTCAAATGTGCTACAGGACTTGAATTTCTCTTCCAATACTTAGGTTGACCCAGCGCTACGAACTTTTTCCAGGAGGGTCTTCTCCCCAAACATTTAAACATCACCAGTGTTGTATTACTGATCTACCACAACATGTGCAGAGTGGGAAGGGGTTCACATTCACAAAGAAGAACGTGTTCAGAAAATAACTCTGTGTGTGTGCATGTGTATGGTTACGTGTATATCAAACATACAACATGTGCAAAAGTATAAGTGTCATTTGCACAAAATTCTTAAACTACTGTTTTGCCTGATGACACCTTTTATGTGGGTTGTGCTGGTGCACTATACCCTTAACTCTGGACAGTTGTTTTCACAGGTATTTTCAGCACATCATGTAGTTATGTAAAAGTGATGTAGTTCCTTGCTCAAAAAAGGCTGTGTTCATTTCGCTGAAGTCGGGGACTACTTGGAATTTCACAGTAACTTTGAACCATGGTAACACATTAGCACCACAATTATTCACTATTTGAAGTGTGAGGTTTTCATTTAGATTGGTCTACTTAACACCAGAGAGGGGTAAAGAAAAACAGCTCTGCTGGTGGGAAATACACTTTGTTCCTTTTTGTTCGGTTTGGTCCTGAGTCAATTCTGAACAGAGCACAAGTCGGTAAGCCTGGATGTATTCCTGCTCCCTCAAAGGCAAACACTCTGCTCCTAGCCTAGGAAAGGGTCAGCTGTCATCAGGGACTTCCAGAGGGATCTATCACTTCTATCTTATTTCTCATGAGTATTCAAGAAATGATGTCCACTGATGGAAATCAGTCTCCAACAGGACAGTGAGAACTGACAGCCATAGGAGCACATCATGTGCAGGGGAGGCTCTTTTACCTGATTTCCCCTCGCTCTCTGAGAATGCAGACAGTTTGCATAAGTAAGAAGGAAGAATTTCTTACTTAAATAGACTGATGTGAGTTTGTAGACCAGTTGTCCTATCCAAGAGCAAATGTAAAAATCCAAAACAAGTGATGCACGAGTCCACAAACATTTAAGGGTGTTTGGTGCTCTGTTGCCATTGGATATACCAAACTAGGCTGTCCTTTGACATGTCTTTGTGTATAGGAGTCCATGTGCACAAGAAACAGAGGTCTGGGAGTTCATTGTGCTCTTGGATGTTCCTCAGACCTCTCATGATGTTGATTTTGGTATCTAAGGCATCTTATAACTTTCTGCTCTGGCTTCTGCCCTACAAGAGGAAGGACTCGGAAGTGCCTTTCCCTGTGCTAGAGATGCACTTCTTTGTGCTGGCGAAACCAGCAACTGCCTGCTAAGCTGACGTTCCTGTTCCTGATTTAAGTAGATTCCAGGGACCATCATGCACAAAAATGCATGAGAAGTTATTACCAAGTAGTGCCAGATGTGGTGCATTGGGAGGGCAGGTTTTCCTCACCACCTCTCAGCATGCACATTATGCAGCAATATGCTCTATTTGATTTAGAAGTTCAGCACTTAAATTCTGTACTCCCCCCAAAAAAGAGCATATATTAGTATGCTTAGATAGCCACTTGGTTCTTCCACACACACCATGAGAACACATGGTCATAGGTTAGAGGGTTAGGAAAAGTAGTTGCCAATAACTGAAGCAGAGGTTGATAAACTGCCCAACATTATAAATTCTCAAATGCATTCCTTGGGACTGCCTTGCACATGCTATCTCAATACTCCCCTCCTCCCCTCTGCATTTTATAAAAAGAAGCTGTGATAAATTAGAATTTTATGAGACTCCAAATAAAAACCTTCACTAAAATTGAAAACAAGACATGGATGTAGAAGCATATGGAAGGTTTATGAGAGCAGAGGAAAAAAAAAATTATCCCAAGGCAATAAAAAACCTGTCTGACTCTTTCTTGGTCTTCACAAACCAAGAATTACTAGAGACAGATGAAGAAGTTTTGAACAATACAGTACTGGTACATCTTACAGCAAAGAGACATTATAGTTTTTACTTATTGTTCTGATGCAAGGCAGCCTGGTAAGAACTACTCTAAGACACATTTTCTGAATTTCTTTATAAAATACTTCAAAGTTACATATGGAAATGAGATACCTTTCTGCTTTGATCCTTAGTATAAGGCTAACCAAGCAGAAGTGGCTTCCTGGCCTTTCATACAGGTTTCTTTGGAACTAAATACTGCACCCTCTGAATTCTTGCACTAGCATTTGAAGTATTTTATGGGATAAAGGCAGTTTTGTTTAATTTTTATTTTCATCTTTGTTCCAAACCTCAGAGTGATTAATTCTGGCCACTGTATACACAGTTTTACTCCTAATTCTTTCTTTTTTCTCAGTAGTTCTCCCATCCTCACTACTCCCTGCTTCCAGAATTGTGTGGGTATGGGATTTTGTTTAGATAAATGATAGAGTGGCTATTAGGAAATGTTTTGCTTTATTTTTAAATACAATACTCCACATTCCAGACATTTCTACCAAACATAGTGGTTTGAAAATGAAGAACCATGCAAGCGATGAAATTTGGGTCTGGTTCTAAATTGACAAAAATACTTTAAGAATTTTTATATTTTTCCTCTCTAAAATGAGAAACTTCAGGGCTAAGTTTAGGGATATGGCTTAGCATCTTATGTTAGAAGTGAGAATCCTGTAGTATATTTTGTTCTTTGAAAATAAATGCAGGTTCTGTGCTCAGTGCCCAAATAAAGCCTCTAAACTGCTAATTTTTGTTTATAGAGGATACAAATTATAACCCATAACAGACAATATTGTATTGGCCTAGAAGTATACTGATTTTACGTTCCTGATAAACTGATCAGTTGTGAAATGGTTAAAAGTTGTAGCCGTTAAATTATCCTTGCTTCTGGTACCCAGTTAAAAATTAATTCAAAGTGTGTGCAAGTGTGTGCAATGGATGGCAAGGATTGTTCATCATGCCACATCCCTCAGCTGCCAAAGGCAGAGAAATTCTGGAAAGAAGGTGAGAAAACAAAGTCGAAGGCATCCCATATCAGAGTGGGAGAAGTGTTTTTACAGATAGACAAGCTCACAGTCTGGGGAGGTGGCATTTTTATGGAGAAGCTGTAGAACCTGCCCAGAGCTCTGTGCTCATAAGATTCACTCTGTCTTGGAAACAAGAACGTACCTAAACATGATAGAAAGAAGCATCTGAAGGTACCCGGGGTTTTGCATCTTGCTTTAGATACAATCTTACTGAAACTCAGGAGACCTCTCCTCAGTGCTATGACTTAAGCAAACACCATGGAAAGATCATTCTCTCAAAAGAAAACCAAACAATATTGTGACACACAATTCATTAAGAGCTCTTGTTTGCATGGTACCTTGCAGAAGCTGAGAAGAATTAAGACTCTTGTGTCTTCTTCTACATTAGAGAGGAGGGACGAGATATTCAGACCTTGAATAGGATAGCACCAACTTCTATTTCATTAGTTTTGAATGTCCTCTGATTCTTTTTCTATTTCAGCCCAGTCCCTGGTTTTCTATATGCAGTCCCACTGACTCATTCAAGACTTTCTCCTCTGGTATCTGCAGAGATGGCAGAATATCACAATTTTCAGATATTGAACAAGATATGCATAATTATTTAAAGATGGGCCTATAAACTCAGCTACCGAATAAATACAAACTCTTTACACCTTTCTTTATACCATAAAGGATGAATTCACACAATTCTACAAGAACTGATGTTAGGGATTTGAGAGTAATGACAAAAAGTTTATTTTCATTTATTAAAATAGCTGTAACAAATTCTGACCTTTTTTTTTTCCCAGACACCATTCCTAATAATTATTTTTTCACTCCAATTATTTTGCCACACAAAATACTCATACCTAAATACTTCAAAAATGAAGAGCACTGCAAGGAAAATCAAGCAGTCCTGGGAGTCTCTTAAGATCTTCTGGACGCCAATCCCAAGCAAAGGCAGGAACCCCTCCGAAGCATGGTGCCTAACTAGAGCTCACACCTCTCAGCCAAGGCGGTAAGTGGCCGTGAATCCCTCCCTGAGGCACAGAGCTCTGGGTGGGGCACAAGGAACAAGCACCGCATTCATCTCTAAGGAGTGTCCCAAAAGGAGGGTGCCTAGAAGTTCATCATTGCGGGCCAGTTCCACAGTTTCCCAAGGCAAATCTTGACTCCATTCCCTCCACACAGTTCACGTTGCCTGCTGCCCCAAACATCTCTATTTCCCCCGCTCTGTACGAGAGCTGTAAGACAAGTCAAAACACAGCTGTCAAGTTCTAAAATCAGCATCAAAGCTCAGTAAAAGCAAGAGGGGAAAACAATATGCTTTGTTAAACAATACTGCCTCAGATCTCAAAGGGTTATACAATGAAAGTAATACCCTCTTTGAGTTCTGTATGTGGCAAGCATTACCTAACATCCTCAGTCAGAACCCCACTGTTTATGAGGTGATGAGAAAAGAATACAGCTCCCTCTTGTCAGTAGGACATCTCCACTGCCCTGCAGGAAACTTTCTTGCTGTATTTCAGATGTATTGAATCTTCTAGACATTAGAGAAGCAAAACATGCACTGTGCACTCTGGAACCATCACCTCTTTTGGTCAGTTCATAGGTTTGGCAAGGTCGGAGCAAACACTCTTTTACACCAAAAGCCTTACCTTTAGGCTGTTTTACTCCTCCACAGGAACCCAAAAGGATTAAAACAGGCTTAACAAACCAGAAATAGAAATATTTATGTTTGGAAACATTGGAATTTCTAAACATTTCTCATTTCTTCCCTTTCCCACTGATACCAATTCCCAGTCTTGGAGCCATGTGAAGTGGCTTAAAAGTTACTTCTCAGGGGAAAAAAACGTTTGCTTGCTAAATCACCCCACACGCATAATTAAGGCTTTCTGCTGCACTACAGGTATTACAACTACCACTGTGTATGTGTATATATAACATGTATTTATGTATTTGTGTGTTACATATTCACATTGTCCTGTACAAGTCAGCTTTCTTTTTTTTTCAGTTTTATAGACATCAATTTATGCTTAGTATGAATCCTTATGATGATTTAATATGATCATCTATTTAATGTAAGCTACTGAATTCACCAGCTTGTTGACACCCTGATCTCAGTATATTCCTTTAAACTCCAGTAAGGATGCACAGAGTCACCTGAACAGCTTTTATTGGGAAAATCCATCTCTCCTCTCAGCTGAGCAGGGAGACAAGCTGAGAGCTGACATAAGAGACACTCAGTGCCTACTTCTCAGGAGTCTGAGGTGAGCCTGGTCCTCTCCAGAGCCTCGCCAATGCTCTTCTGGGAAGGACCCTGAGCCACTGTGGTGGCCCAGAGGCAACTGGTTCAGGAAGAAGAAATAAGTATATTGAATGGCACAAGAGTTTTTTAAACATCCAGATGAATAGGTGAGTTGCACAACTTTTGGCTCTAAAGGGTCTCTAAGTGGGCAAATCAACCTCAACATTTGCTCATGCATCAGGATGGATGCAGCCATGGGAGGAGTGAGAGACATTTTACAGTCCAGGGAGGGAGAATGTTAGGATTTTAGCTGATCTTCAATAAAACAAAAGTGGAAGAATAAGGGGAAAGGGATCACTTTTCTCTTGGTACAAAATAGCTACTGTATGGTGGGACATTTCAAAGTCTACCCTAAACGAGCATCCCAGGCCATCAGCCAAATAAATGGGATTTGTGTATTCCAGAAATACATACACCTTCACCAAAATTATTCTTTCCATTCATTTTGTTTCCATTTTGAGTTTCTTCACCAGAGAGGGGCTGTGAAACCATGAGCTCCCTGGGACTGTTCCCCCATCTGTGACATCATATCACAAAGCATCTTATCTCTGCAAAATGCCTGGAGGTCTGCAGAGTTAGAAAGAAAACACACACAGACACCACCCTTACCTCCTCCTCCCAGTGCTTGGGCAGGCTTGTAGCTCTCAGCCTGGCTTTTGCTGTTATGCCCAGTCTGAGCCCAAGGAAATTCCAATGCACTCCTCTTCCCGAGGCTCCCATCTATTTAAACAGGTGGGGACCAGGATCTCTGTCCTTCCCAAAGTGCTGCTGCAGCTGAACCAGCAGCTACAGGTATCAATTAAGAATGTGCAAGGGGACAAGAGAAACACAGCAGTCCTTTCTAGACCTTAAGTGCTGGCAAAGTTAAAAACATCCCTCAGATACTCCATAACTTTCTTAACTCAGAAAACCATTAGCTGGCATTGTTGCATAACCTCAACAGCAATCTTTTCTTTAAGGCTGTCCCACCATTCTATTATCTGTCATTAATTTTCCATATGTTCCCCTCACCACTGCTCTTAGGCTGGGTTCAGTTTACAGGGTTGGATCAGATTTCTTTACAAGCCAGGACATTTGCTGGCTTGCTTACTAGCTTGAGGCCAGTTATGTTTGAGTGAGGCCCAAGGAAAACAAGTGAGATTTGGTGCATTCCAGTGAGTAGGCACCAAATCCACATGATCCAAGGTTGTTTTTTAAAAGTTTTAATTTTTTAAAGTAGAAGCTTTTCCATTATTTCAGATTTTTTTAAAAAATTTGGGGGTTTTAGGGGTTTTTTTAACAGCTTCTGGCTGATACTTGCTCAAATGTTGCAGCATCCCTCTTTAATAAAGCAGAACTTTATGTTGTTTTCTTTGCACTAACCATAAGGCAAAAGTTTCTCAGTTATCTATATTTTCAATCACAGATGGGCAAATGCATCAGCATATTTGGGAAAAAGTAGCTGATGAGAAGATGAATAAACCATTTTGTTTCTAGTCTTTCTACAGGATAATGAAGTCTAGTGTTTGCAACTCTTTCTTTCAAAAGCAGTCAAAGTTCATGTGAAACCCTCTAATTCAAAGCTGATTTCTAGAAACATTCCTTACACTGTCACAATAAGTCAATAAAAAATAATTAAAAATGAAGTGTACCTCCATCCAAGCCTTAAAAATAAATTAAAGTGTACCCATATAATCACTGATACTCTAACTATATCCTGGATTATTTCATTCCTTTTTTCTCCCTTCTTCTAGATTTATTATTCTCAGCACATCTGAAATGTATTTTAAATGCTTTGGGACAAGGACTATTGTAAACTGCCAAGAATACTTGGGGGCCCTATGGAAATGCTAAAGTAGAATTCCAAAAGTAATTTGACACTGAAGGACCTCCAGACCTTCGAAAATCCCCCATTTTATATTCCCCACTGCATAGGCACAGAAACTTACGGTAGCAGAACCAGAGCACAGTCCAAATGTGAGACAAAATGAAAATGCCAGTGCTATATACTGGGTTTCAGGCTGAGTCAAACACAGAGCAGCGTGCTAGTAAGCAGCAGCTTGAAAGTATCTTGAATGCAAAGGGGTTCTTTCAAAAGTATACATCTTGTCTGTCCTTAGCTGGTGCAAAGACATTCCCCATGGTTTTGCTCCATAAATTCCAGCACGGTGTTATAGGTGTTGTAACAGATGTTATATGAATGCTGCATATAAATGTCACAATGTCCATATTGCTATATTTAGCAGCACTTACCAAGGTAAGCAAGCACAGACCCTGCAAAGCTAAGCATTTACATAAATACAGATAAATATTTTGCTCTGGACACAAGCAATGTTTAGGGCCTACCTCACTGAAAACCACAGCTCCTGACTTCCAGGAGTGTGCTTGCATGCTGGGATCCAGAGGTTTGGATCCCAAACAGAAGACTGAGCAGGAGCTGCTCAAAGGAGCCATTAGGAAATGCAGAAAGTATTAGGATTAGCTTAAGCCTCTCTGGAACTTGGTCACCTATCTCAGTGCAGGGATTACCATCCTCCTCCACTGCTATCCAGACCTCCTTCACCAAAACAGTACAGAAGCAGGTGCTTTTGCTGCCAGGCTTCCTTTGAGCAATCGAGCTACAACCAAAGCACTCCCTCAGACTGCAGGAGAGTTGGGCTCACTTCCCTCCAGGCATCCGAATCTGTATTATCCCCACCCGTGCTGAAAACTGTCATGCTATAGGTCATCCTGCTCTAGGAAGTTCCTCCTTTTCCTTCTCTTTTGGTGTGCTTAGGAAATCAACCTAACCTAACCTGAACATCATATCAAACCTTTTTTGTTTTTCTCCTTCACATTTAATATTCTTAGAGGGACACTTTATTAACCATCTGAGGTTATTTACAAAATAACATCAAGCATTTCTTTAAATATGAATATCCTAAATTGTATGTGTTTCCCCACAAAGCAAATTAGGGTTTGATAAGGGAAAGGTTAAATAAATAATCCCACATAGTGATGAGAGTGTAACTACCATAGTCAGCCCTCTCAGGGACTGGAAGTGTTCTGCACAGCCCAGTAGCTCATCCCACCACACCATGGAGACATCCCTTTTTCTTATGTTTGCTTTATGATTTTTACTTGTAAAAATGTATACACACATGCTACATGGGGAAGAAGGGAAGGAGACTGGATGAAAACAGCCTCAGCGATGAAATGAAACAGATCATATAGGAAAAGACAGGTTGGCACGTCGTTGGCAGAAGTGTAGTTTTTTGGTTATTGCCATGTGATAGCTTGGACAGAGAGAATAAAGGAGGGAGAGAAGAGTCCACATGCTGATCTCACTAAAATCCCTGCAGAGATCGGAACTACTGTGGAACCACCAAAAAACACCATCAGCCACTAAATGTGGAGCTGAGCAAGAAAAGAGAAAATTAGAGGGGATAGCTGGGAAAGAACAGTCACAGAAGCCAAGAAAGGGCAAGAATTCAAGGAGCTGGTGGGGTGAACAGAGAGAGCAAGTGATAGGTAAAGAAAGATGAGGTTGCAGAATAGACCTGTGAATGGATCAGGAAAATCCCAGTTGGGGATTAACTACACACTAGGGGTTTCTGTGCTTAGATACAAAAAGCTTTACAAGCCAGATTTTTGGCAAAACTTCATAAGTCCCACACTGGAATAATTAAAATAAAAGCTGTTCACTGAAGTTATTTTTGGTGGGCATGTTTGGATCAGAGAGTGGAGTTGTTGAGCACAGTATAATACATGCCAAAAGCCCTATTATGTGCCTGCCACTGAACCCTGCCATACTTGGAAATGTGTTCAAAAACTGTAGTGGAGACTCCTTACTGCCTTCACACTTGAAGGACAAACCAATGCTACACATTTCGGTTGGAGGTCGCGGCACGGGTCCCGGGACATTTCTGCTGGAGGTGGGGGCCCTCTCGGGGTTGAGTCTGAGCAGGGAGACATTTGCTCTGCAGCAGACCTTGGAGAGGGCAAAGGACTAGTCTAAATGGGCTATTCCTACTCAAAAATTCATATATATATATATATTTCTAGAGTGACAGGGGCATAGAAGTCAACAAAAGGTTATAGCACATGCTGCTATGCTATGTAGTGACCCTCCTAGGTGATGAAATGGCATGCCCATGCCAACCATCCCCTCACAGCTGAAACAGGCTGGCAAACCAGATGTTAAAGCATTAAGTTCCATTAGAAAAATATCACTCCACTCAGGTATAACATTTTTGTTTTCTTGTGGTGGAGTTCCTCAGAGGACCCTGCAGAGAGGCTGGGTACTTTTCTGAGTGTTCCTTCACCATAGGCTTTTTTCCTTGAAAAACCACATAGTGCTATAGTTCCTGTAACTGGAGACCAACAGAATACAAGACAATTCCTGAGAAAACAGCCGTGAAGCACAAATTTCAGAGGAGTTGACAGAAGGCACCTTTGGATTAAGGATGTACCTGGCTCAGAACCTATCCTCGTTTGTTTGGAAAAGTTGTAGACTTTTAAGCAAATTCAAACTTCCTCAGACCCAAACACCAGGTATAGGGCTTGAAGTGGTTGAAGCAACCCTGAAACACTGCAACAAACAATTGCCACTGTCAATCTACCAGGGACCACAGCCTCCTGAGAACAGAAAAACAGAGCACATACCCAACTTCCTAGTGGAACCATACCCACAGTACAGTACTGCTTCTCCCTTGCAGTTGACACATGCCAGCAACTTTTTCCTCAAGAATGTCTCCTTCCATCAGCACCCCACCCCTCATGACTGAAAAGAGCAAACTGTCTTCCTTTTCTGTGACGGTGGGTTTTTTTATCTCAGCACTGGACAATGCAGGTTGATACTACTTGCTTTATGCAAGTACAGCCTCCAGACAATAACTTTCCAAATCAGGTTTTTATTGAAAAAGAAATCATCTGAGAAGGTTCTTGAAAAGGAAAGAGAAAAGATACATATATTTATCTGTTCAGATGGGGGGGTGGGGGTAGCATATTAGTGGTTGTAATTTGCCAAAATATTATTTAAGCAACATAGAATCTCCTAGGATTAAACTTGGGCATGAATGTGTTAACTAGCATGTGTGAGGGCTGAGTTCTTCTGAACGGTTGTATTTCTGTCATCTGAAAGCTAAACACTGGGTTAGGAAAGTCCAAATGGTGGCTTCGTCCTCAAAATGACAGCAGAAAGGAAAATATTTGCACTTTTCCCCCTCTAAGGAGAGGATTGGAAAGGAGAAGTTCTCTCAAGACACTCCTTTATTCTCTTGACAGCAAGAGCTGTGCTGCTGAGACTGCCTCCAGTCACATGTTACTAATACACCAGCCTCTCCTGTCTGGAGCCCACGCTGCAAATATTGTTTTTCCCAGAAATCACAACGTTCATTGGCTTTATTTTGTGAACACCAGACTCCCTCTGCTCCATACCCCAGCAAAATCTCAGGTTACTGCTGTTCAGTAGGTCCTCAGAAGCTATACAGCAAAGCTGTCAAAGCTGGGATTTGTCTAGAGTTTGCAAACCAGAGCCAAAGTCTTCCTCCAGCTGCACCATATAGCTCTGATACACCCTCCGTTGTCATGGATGTTATTTTGTAGATCAGAAAAAACAATCATCTCAATAACCTCTACTGATCTCTTTTTCTGCCCAGCAACTGAATCTGAGACTTCTGGGGCCAGTTACATCTTCCTAAAAATGCAGTCTGGATTCAGACAAACTGTTTTCTCTGACACTGTTTCTCACTATTTTTAAAAAGTAGAAAAACATCTATACAAGTAAACTCATTGCTCTCTTTCAAACTTTACCTTGAAATATTCATTTTCTGCAATACCCACTTGAAATCTTAACTGCTGGCTCAGGCTGTGCTGAACCATCGTGCTCTCTTGGTACTCCTGCCTCTTGTCTGTGTTCATCCTCTGACTCCTTTTGCATGTTCAGACTGTGAGCTCTTTAGAAACAGAGATTGCTTTTACCTTTCTTCTCAGTTTGGACAGGAACTAGTGCCATCAACCTAAGCACTAAGGTGATGTAAAGGATCAACAGGGAAGACAGTTTTTCTTTGCTTATGAATGCTGGTCTCTTCATGGCATGTTGAAGTTCATTGTGCACAGATAGGAAGAACATTATTTGTGCAACAGGCATTAGACATCTATCTGAATTTTAATCTCCAGTGCTCAAATTTAGAAATTACTGTGAATCCTTTGACTGCTTGCTAAAATTTGGAACACCTTAAGAACAATCTTCTTTAAATGCTTTTGACATAGGATAAGTCATAAATACTATTTCCAAATAAATCTTTTCAATTTCTCTCTTTTCAGCTTCTCCTGTCTGGAAAGAAGTATTGATTTTGAAAGATTCAGGGGCCCCAGACTCTGGGCCAGATTCTGTTCTCCTTGGCAGGTCTGTAAACCCACAGCAAGTCCACTGACCAAAGCTGAGCTCCAGGGGGAGAGAACAGTATTTAACACTTTTGTTGGCCCATGCTTTGCTATAGTCTCACCTCTCTCAACCTAATTAAAACACAGCCCAAGAATACCTGGCAGTGTGTGCTGTCATGAGCACTGAGAACAGCAGTTGCTTCCATCAGCTCAGGAGCTGTCTGGAGCCGAGTGGGAGCACCCACGCTGGGCAGGGCTCCCTCGCGCTTCCAGGGGGCTGTCAGCGGGAGCGGCGCGGCACCTCCAGCACGGGGCCTGTCTGTCGGCAAAGTTGCCAGAGGCAGACTCCCCGTTGCCTTACTTACCTTCATGGTGCAGGAATATGAGTTACTGTGGTAAAACTTTCCACTGAGTGCAAGATTCCCAAGCTGGGTCTTAACAGGTTTTCATTTCTTGCTAGCAGGGCCTGGGTGCAATTTACATGGACGGGCTGATGGGCTCCCCCAGTGAAACCAGCCAGCCAGTTTGCACAAGTCTCCCGTTCTAAAATATGTGTAATTTATTTGAGCTGATAGAGAGGATAAGAATCAACTGTCTGTTTCCCAGTTAATAAAAAACATACAATGAGAGCAGAACTCTGCCAGCATATCTTGTTTACCCAAAAATGTTTGGCATTAAATGTGAAATCGGAAATGAACTCATTATCTGATTATTTTCATTTTGAAGAATTAACTGCTTTGGGGGAAAGGCTTGTCTTAAACAGTCCCCTCGTATGGATGACTAATTGCAAATACATATCTCTGAAGAACACAGCAAATGCTCGTGACTCCCAGGGCAGGACGTAGCACTATCAATTTGGCCAAGAACATTAGGAGTATCCTCTCACGTGGCTTATTTCAAAACAGAAGGAAATACATTTAAGCCAGCAGCATCATGCCCAAGCAGGTGAGAAGAGTTTCAAAAGAGGCCATGCTCTGGAATTCTTTTCCAGGAAATACAGATAAGAAGTGCTTAACAATTACTTGTAGGAGATTTGCCCCTTCCCTGCCAGAAATAAAATTATGTAGCAGTATGGATAGTTACATCTTGTGAGAGGTAAAATTACATTGAAAACAAGTTCTCTCAGTAATACAAATGAACACACCTCAGTAAAAATTGAGAAAATGGAATTAAACACCCATTCAGGGCTAATAATATTTTCGTAAAACTTCCCATTCTAGTACAAAACCCAGGTCACTATGGATTAAGAGAGAGCTGAGTTCAAGGCAGGGCACTGGGCTACAGCCCCTTGTTTGTCTCCTGCTGTTTCTTTGATTCATTCTCATTTGTTTGATCTCAGCATTCAGTGTTTTCTGGTTAGCCCTCTCTCTGTAGCTGGTTCAACAGCTGCTGCTCCTTCTAGGGTTACTGAGTGCCTCCTCTGTACTCAAAATCTGTACTTTCTTTTCTTACTGAGGACTGGAGTGAATTTTAGGACGGGTACTGTGGAGCCCTCCACTGTGTGTCAGCACAGTGCAAGTTAAACAAGCATGTGTTCTCCACTGAACATTTGGCTCTTCCTTTCTTACCCCAACTGAAATATTCCCATCCTCACACGCCCTGTGAACCTATCTGCAATAACACCATGTGAATATCTTAAACTTCCCATTCTTCGTCGCTAGATCTGATTTTTATTGTTTGGGTTTTTTTGCTATCCCAACAATCCAGAGGCAAAAGAGGAAAGCTGCAAAAGTCCCAAAATGATTCTGGGCTGCCCAGCAAGCCAACACATTGCTTCACAGACCTCATGCAGCCCAGGAACTGTGTGTAATGCTGGCAGGGACAGCCCTGGTGCCTTCCCTTCAAATCAGCCAGTACAGAAAGCAGGTATCCAACAATTAGTCAGTGGAATCACTACACACTTGGTGCTTAGCACTCAGCTCAGATCTTTACAGAGCAGATCCAGGCAGGAATGAGAAGTTACCCTGTCTGGGTTACCAAGATGCTACAGCTCCCATTTGTGATTCTTTCTTAGTCTATATTCTTCATTAGTTACAGTGGAAAGGGAGAAACTCCCCAGCGCACACCTTTAAACTTCTTAAGGAATTTTAAAGGACAGATCCCATCAACTGCAATACTCACTCTGTGATCACATGACATAGGAAAATGCGCAAATATAGGTAGAATTCCATAGGAGAAATAATGTATCATTGCAGATGAAGACTACAAAAACAACATCATGGAAAAGAAATTAACCCTGGAAACATTACATTCCCACCAGCAAAGATGCACATTCACAGCCTAATGTTCATATGACAATTTTCATGTACTCTTGTTTCTTTTTCACGGAGCAGTGCACACACCAGTGCCTGCCTCCTTCTCTCCAGCTGCTCTAAGGCAGCAAAGGGTCACCAGCACTGTTATCTTTCAGTTCCTGGTGGCTCCCTGCTCTGGCAAAATGCCACACTTCCTGAGCAAATCTGTCTTCCCCAAGAAGCTGAAGAAATATTCCCTAGCTGAGCTGCTAAACTTTCATTTCCTATCTGACGGTATATCAGCATAAGCAGCACTTTAAAGTCTATTTTGGTGTTTGCCCTTTTTTTCTTCAAGTCTTTGAAAGATCCTACTTCGGATTGAAAGCTAGAAATGAGCATGAACTTGATGAGTTATTTGGTAAAGCAAATGCAAGCTTTTTAAAGCAAAGAATTTGAGATTTTCTTTCCATTAAACTATAGAAGGTAATTAACAGGGAAGTGTAAACAGATAGCAAATGTGAACACAACAGAAAAGACTGTTTGGCTTTCTTTTATTCCAAATGAAATGGAAAAGAGGAGGAGTAATAACTATCTTAAAGGAATTTGTCACATGTGTTGTTTGCATTTATCTTTCACATCTTGTTCTTTCACAGCCTATTAGATGCTGGAAGAGAAGCTGCCTTCTTCAACTTCCGGCAGTAATTCAGACCAAATTATGTCACCCATATTTTTATCTCCTTGAATACTGAGGTTTTCACTGGTTTGGGTGTTTGGAAGGTTTTTTAATTGTTATTAGTACAACTTCTAAAATTATTTCTGAAAAGTTGAAAGTCACATCTGCTCCCCACATTACCAAAAAACATATAATGGTACTGGTTTCCTTTGCTCTTGATGTTGCTGTTATTGACATCTTTCATGACCTTTAATAGTCTAAGGACTTATTAAAGAAATGCAATCAGAATATAATGACAATCACCTCATCTCCATCACCACTGCTGGTTAGAAAAAGCAGCCTGTTGATCAATATTCATACACAGAGAAGGGCAGAATATACCCTTAAATTTTCATGGGCACAAGGCCACCTGGACTCTTTTCCTAGAGTTTTTGAATTTTAAATTATTTCTCTCAAATTCATTTGCTCCAATCCAATTCTGTATTGAGACTACTACATTGAGGTGGTCCTGTCACCTGCTACCTTCACACATGGAGAACATGCAGCTGAAGACCCAGCGTGGCTTTGGTCAGAGTTGATCAGAGGCCCCTGGTAACTTCAAGCCTCAGCAAACCACTTAATTTATTTCTAACACACCACACTGTGTCACGTAGGCACATGTAGTGTGAGACCATTTCCTTCCCCTGCCTAAGCCTGGAGCTGAATGGGCAGGGATGTAAACAGCAGGTGGGAGGAGGCTGTGGTCTCCCTGAGGAGTATCTGCTTGATTGGTCCTGCAGCAGCTGCCATAAAAGTCACTCGGCAGGTACACAGCCAGCCATGGGGAACTGGGGACTCACTCACTGATTTTTTTAGCTATAATGAAAAAAACCTTACTTTGGAATGTTGAATGACTCAACAACAAATGGGTCTGTCTACAGTAGGTGTGTATTTTCATCTGTAAGTTTTGCACATCTCTGCAGTGGCTTTGGCTTGTCCTAAGTGGTAATGCCAACAATATATTCTGTTTCATACTAGCTGGTGTCATTGAGAAAAGTTACCTTCCTGTGTTACTTCATTGTTTAAAGTTCTGAATCACAATGTCCCTCTGTGAATGCAGTTTCACTCTTACCAAAAAGATGGGTCATCAGAAATACAGATACTTATTTAAGAAAACAACAAAAAATATATATTTAAGGCAGTAGGAATCCAACTTTTAGCATGAAAGAGTTTTGACTTTTGCGCTTTGAGATGCATCCCAACCTCATTTTCACAGTGTTCTCCCTTCTTTTACAGGTCATGAGAGGGATGGTGCACACGCATCTCCAGGTGGATGCCTGGTCAGTAACAACTGGAACTGTTGACATCACAGCCTGAATAACAGAGCAGATCTAGCAGGTCAGTAAATTGCACATCTACTACTGTCCCTGTCTGTCTTCAAGGAGCCATGAAGAGGAGGGATAGGAGTTGTCAGTCCTCTCTGTTAAAGGCTGATCTATTTGTTGCCCCACTGTGTTGTTTTTCATGAAGCTTTTTTCTCAATTATTTGATTTTGCTTTCCTGATAAAAATATGGTCAAGGGACTTGCCTATTACCACCTGGCATAGTCAGTGCACAGATTCTAAATATCCTAGAGTGGTTTTGTTTGTCAGATTTTTGGGCTAGGGAGAACTGTATGAATCAGTTTTTCCATCAGTATAATTTGCCACATCTTCTGGAACCACTCAGTGAGTGTGGGTACTTGGGTTGATTTCCACACTGCTGCTATTGTTTTTCAGGTTTTCTCTGATTCTGTAGTCATAACTGAATGCCACATGCCTGGAGAACAGAGAGAGGACACTGAACCAAAGATCAGGCACCCATGCCATCTCTCACAAGATTTTCAGGTTTTTTCTGCTGATTTTTTCCCTGTCAAGTTGCATGCTCAAGCCATCAATTTTTTTGCACATAGGGGTATTCTCTGGTCTTAGTTAACCAGCTCCTTAGGGAGCCAGTTTTATTCAAAATTCAAAGCAGACACTACTATGACAGCCAAATATATTGTCTCAGAGAAGTAGCAAATAAATAGATCCCATTTGTCTTCAGGTTAATTTGGAAGATGAGGATATGTAGCAGAAAACACATCAAGTCCTATTGCAGGCTCTTGGGAAAGTTGTGTTATATTAACATAACTCCATCTGCAGCTCTGGAACTTGAGAGCAGCAGCAGAAATGGCCAAGTAGCTTCCAGCTGAGTAAGCACACATTTTATATAGCAGCTTGTTTTAATAAAGCATTGTTCTCTCTTATATTGAGGGTCCTAGGGCTGTAAGCAGCACAAAATCAAAAAAGCCTGTGGAAAGTTTAAGATTCAAGAAAAATAATCATATTTATCACTGTTAGAATTTACCAACAATGTTTGCAAAGGCATTTAAAATGGAAATCTGCCTGTCTCATGCTGAACCATCACAAATGAAGCAAAATACCAAACAACTTTTCAGTCTAACTAGGACATCTGCTCATTCTACCTCCTAGCCCATCTCTGAGGATAGCATTAAATAGTGAATGAGTTGAATTTTAGTCTGCTGCTGAGGTGCAAGGTTAAGCACATATGAAAAAGATGTGATTTAAGTATTATTAAGAGAGAAGACACATAATTTCTTTTGTATTTCCACAAGAAACATAAATGAAAAGCTTAAAAACGACTTCAAAAATCTTCTGGAAATATCCATATGCAAGGAAGATTGAAACCATATGAGATGTGGGCGTTGCCAGAAGTCAAGGACACTTCTGAACACATGTAATTGCTATTCTCATTAGCCCTGATGAGATGAAGTGCATCAGAGAAGTTCACGAGAGCAAGTGCTGTCACAGTGGCATTTGTGTTGCACAGATGACATCTGTCATAAACAGGTCAGTTTTGTGAAAGCCTTGTTTTATGAACCTTTAGTATTTGACCAAACGACAACAGGTCCCAGCCCAGGTGGCTGTGGTGACTCAGGCACATTTACAACATTGGCCTAGTCTGTGCATCACAAGTTCATTTTTCCGTTCTCCATGTCCTTGTGCTACAGGACATAAGAGGTTGATTCCCTCAGCTCCTTCTAGCCCCATACAGTCTGAATTTACATCTGCCATAGAACAGTCTGGTTGGTTTCTTGTTGCCAAGACACACCATCTTCTCTTTCTATCTGTACTTTTTTAAATAGCAGAAGGTTTTCCCCATGCTTTGCACGGATTTTTGTACATTGGTAATTCTTAACATTTTTAAGCCTATCTGCCGCTTTTTGTTTTCCCCCAAGTGAACTCCTGAAATGACAGCGTGAGGGTTCTGCAGAGAAGCCACACGAGCTGCACGACGCTGATTACAGGAGGCCCTCCCACCCAAGCGCCGCCTTTGACAGAGCGCTGCCGTCCGCGCTGTATCGTAATGACTGTTCTCTCATTGCTGCCTCCCAGCACTCGGCCTCCCAGGTCAGGCACGAAAATGAATAACCAGCATTTCTTCTGCGGGGTAGATGCGATGCTAGAATTGCATGAATAGTACACTGTAGCCACCCTAGCTCAATCTGGGGCCTCATCAGATTTTATGAACAGAAGAGGGTTGGGTCTGGCTGATAATTTGGGAAAGAGATGAGAGGGGAAACCCCTAGCACAGCAGGAACTATGTTAGTGAAACAATAGCTGGAACTCTGACTCATTGCTGAAGCAATGTCCAAACATGAGCATCAGAGGACATGCTGTACTGCAGAAAGAGCCAGCTTCTGCACAAGCTGCACACCAGGAGACCTAAAAAAATTCTTAATTTTGAAAAAGTTAAAACTCTCTCTACACATTTTTCAAGAGTGAGACCAATATTCCCCCGGTGGTTTTAGATTTGGTAAATATATTTTGCCAGACTCCAGCACTCTGAACTGGAATTTAGCCTGTTCTTTGCTTTTCTGTATTCTACAGTGGTAGAACACTGCACCATGAGCAGTATTAACTAACAAGTCTCTGTATCCACTTACCATATAGCAAATGAGTGCTTTAAAAGTATTTCCTGACTTAAGCCGTATGATCATGCAGAAAGTTTGAAAAGTCTGCTAAGATGAGTTCAAGAGCTCTTGGATTTGTTGAAATGCCATAAAGGAATGCTCTGTTTGGGGCAGGCAGACAGGCTGATTATGTGCGTAGTATGATCACAAAGCCAGGGGAAAACAGAAAATACTGAGCTCACCTGCTTGCCTAAGGCCAATCTTTTTGCTTCTTAATCCAGCTCTTGCTCTCGCTACCTGAATGAAATCATATTTGGAGAAAGCTCGTCCTTTAGGTCAGAGGTGCAGTCACAAGACTGCCTTTTCTCTCTTCCCACAGGTTTTGCATTTCAGGAGTTGACTAAGGTAAACAGGACTCAGTTCAGCTGAATAGAATAGATTTACCCAAGATTTCAAGTGAACACTAAGAAATGCGAAGTAGTTTAGGCAACAAGCTCAGTTTCAGAGGAAGATATTATTCACTGCAGATTCTTAAGAATGAAAACACTAGCTGAGTCAAACTATTTCAAAGCCAGAATATTTTATATACGATCAGGTTAATAAATGGAAAAATGTGTAAATCTGCTCCTTCTAGAGCATTATAAAATGGCATTACATAGGAGATTGATTTCCAGAGCTCCCAGGAGTATGCTCTCTTTTCCTGATGCACATGTCTAAGCACCATTAACTCAGTTACCAGGGGGACAATATACATGTCAGTATAAAGTACATGATCAGAACCTTCTGAATTACAACTCCCTAATTAGTGTCTCTGTGTCAATTATCCCATTCAGGATGTCAAATATTTCATGAGGATTAAATTTCAAAATACACAGTCTCTCTGATATATAAAATCCCAAAAGCCTGCTCAAACATATATCAATGTTATTATATCACATATAGCAGGTGAAAGATTAAACAGTCTGCCACACAGATCTACAATCTTAAAGCTACCATGCTTTTGATACCATTTGATTTGGCTCTGAAGTTGCATCCATATACTTTTACTTGTGGGGATAGACACTGTGCCAAACAGGAGAAGAAAATTATTCGGGTTTTCAGTCAACATTTTCTTTTCCAAAATAGTGCCAGCATTGTAATTCAATACCCAAATTGAACCTCTCTGACCTCTCAATCTAAAAAGAAAGGGCAGGGGAGAGAAGGAGAAGAAGGAGAAAGAGGCTCTACAATGCCAGCATCTGAGAAATCTTCGCTTCGTTGCATTCTCTTCACTGCCAGGAATGCCTGCAGCTGGGATGTGAGCATATCCAGTTAGAAGCATTCAGGCTTTCAGATTAAATCAAGCTTCCTCTAAGAAATCTGGTAACGCATTAATATTCAAGTTATAAAACAAACTTGGCCTCCATCTATTGGAGGAAGTAGACCTCCAGGTGACCAAAATAACGCTGAGCTGATTCCGCAGGGAAGAGGAACACACCTAAATGAAAATCTCTCTGTAGTCCCCAAACTGAAGAGTTTCCAGAATGAAGATGAACTGGTGAATTAGGACCTAAAATATTTTACATCAAGGACAGTTCTAATGCCTCAAAAATTGAAATTTTTAAAAGTTTAATGTTTGGTTTAACTCATTAACCTTTCCCTGTCACTTTTCCACAGATGTCTTGATCAAAAAGCGGTTACATAAAAACTCTAATGAGCAAATTTACTGACTGAAACCAGAACAAAGAATCCTAATTGAGTATTCAAGCAAATGCACAGAAAGCAACTTTTGAGGTTATAATTGTAAATATTGTGTCAGAAACTCAGTCCTCACAATGACACTCATCTATTTGAGATAGAAGCAAGTACCAGCAAGCCTAATCTGCTCATTGTCATTAGAGCACACAATAGACTGCTCTTGGACAAGCAACAACCCAGTTCCAGAAATAACTAAGGAAATCATTTCAAATATCAAAGGAAAGAGAATCATGTTTGGCTACAAAGAGGCAAAATACAGCAAATAAGTTGTCTATTACAAAGAAATATCCAGTCAAGGGTTTCTTGTATTTCATTTGTGCTGTAAGAGCCTATTGAGATATGCTAAGGTGAGTGATTAGAAAGAGCCAAATGTTGTGAAAGTTCTAAACTGTAGCATCTTTTAGGATCTCAGGCCAGACNAAACAAAATGCCTCAAAATACCTAGAATAGTTTTACACATCCATGAGCTACATTTTACCAAGCAATTTCAAGGATATTTCAAAGTCCTGAAGTTAAGCTCCTGCCCTCAATGCTCTCTGTAAGCAGGAAGCCCCTTTATCCCACCCCAGTGGGAGCTGTGAACCACTGAAGACAAGGACTCTTATTAGACACACACAGAGCAAAAAGTGCAGTGTGGCTCCTCCCTGTGCTCTCATCTCAAAGCAGACCCTGGATGCAATTCCAAGGCAAATAATACCAAAAACCACTGACAACAAAGTATTTTCCCATTAAAATGGATCCCTTTTCCAAATTACATTTCTCTTATATTTGTTATTTCATACCAACTCTATTAATAAAGGCAGACATAATTTTCATCCTATGTTATCCTTTGCAGCGGTGCCTAAATTCACCAGTTCATCAGTGTATACTAGGATTTAATAAGCTGGGGTCAACCTAATTTCCTCCTCCAAGTGCTCTCTCCCCCACAACTTCTTCACGTGTTTCAGCTTTACTTTGAAGTGACTTCCTTGCCTGGCATGCTAAAATCCAGAAACAGAGTGCCTATCATTATGACTGCAGTTCATGCCCTGACTAGTCACAGCAGAAGGAGAATTAGACTATAATCTCCTAAACAATGTAGAATCTGTAAATCAAAACCAACCAGCTCTTTTTGGCATGTAGATCAATGAACCCATGTGGGGGTATGAAAATCCAAGCAACTCTTCTAAAGTCAAGTCAGCCTCAGTGTATGAATTTGTTCAGCTTGGATTTTTTTCTCTCCCCTGCCCTTTATGCCCTCAAAAGAAGTGTTCAGAAAACAGTTTTTATTGCATCCTGAAAAACAGCAGCTTCTGCTGGATCAGAGGACAAAACAGGCACACACAAGTTTAGAATACAGGCAGTACAGAGATTCAAAACAACCTACCTTCAGTGCTACCCCACCTAGTCTTGATGGTAAGGATGTTTGCATTTCTTTGCTCTAAATATAAAAACAAACAACAGTGGCTGTTCTAATCAAAGGAGTATTAACATGTTGCCAAAAAAATTTACAATGCATTAAACATTTATACAAAGTCTAGAGTTATTTCACTGAAGAAACACAAACTACCATAGCCATGTACAAAAAATATTTGTAGAGAGTCAGAGGAATGGACTTGGGCCTGATAGAGTAACATACAGTTTTTTGGCATGGAATAATTATTTCCACAACACAGTGCATGATGGGTTTCTACTTGTAGAAGTGAAGCCCTATCATGCTGACTGATATGTCATCATGCACAGAACTTAAGAGGGATAGCCCAAGTCCCACTGGCACTTTACAATGTAAGCTACTTTAAACCTCACAGGTATACAGGGAGCTCACTTCCAGCAGCACAGGGAAGCCTAAATATAATCCTCCAAATAAGTGTCAGTAAAGAACAATCTTTTCCATATCTGTCCTAATGAAAGGTGTTGAATCAAAGGCTTACAGGAAAGAGTTTTAAAGTAAAAATTTTTCTCTCTCGTCCTCTTTCGTTTCTCAGCTTTAATGTCTGCCAGGTTCCTCATATTTTCTGGGGTTTTTTCCCTAATGGCTGCCATGCTCCGGGAAGGGAGAAGGTGACAGAGGCCTATCTGCTGACCACATACACCCAATATGTGCTTCCTAAGACTTCCTCTTAGTGACAGTTCCAAAATGGAAAATTAGCAACTATCATAAACAAAAAAATCTGTAATCCTAACTCCTCTTTCCACTCAATTTTTCATGCCACTGTGGAGCAGTGTGGAAAGAGAGGGCCTCCAGAGTATCAGCTTTAGTAGATGGGGACACACGGGATAGCGTGAAACAGTTGGAAGGCCAGGTTTAAACATGTAACCTGAAACACTGGAAACTAGAACTCACAGCGGGTCTTAGCAACAAAATCAACAATATAGGCAGCGCATGACATGTGATCACCAAAGCAGAAGCAAGGTTGCTTAAATATAGCCTCTGTAGGTATTAGAATATTTCTGAGAAGTACACATCAAGTGCGAGACAGATGCTACTAATAAGTAGAGCTTTAGACATTTATTTTTGTATTTAAATATCCAGCTATATTTATCTGAAAGACTTAACCATACCATTCTTGACAGAAAGGTATGCAAGTTACTTACTGCTGTCTAGACAAAAAGATTTAAAACTGGAAAAGATAAAACCTTTGCAAAGGAACATGGAAAAGTGCTTTAAGAATCCATGAGAAGGGCAGTATCTCTGCACTTGAGTCCCCAGAGCTCTGGTTTTAAGAGCTTTCTCTGTTGGGGAATTTAGTGTATTCACTATTTCATAAACAGTTTCCTAATGCTTGTTCTTGAACCTAAATTGTTTGGGTTTAGGGGCAGAGGTTAGTAAGTTATGAAAACTCTAGAAATCTGGGAAAATCAATCAGTCTTACAGGCAGGAGTGTTGTCTGATGATCATCTGACACTTTTGAAGTTGTGGCCACAGTGTGGTGAACCACTTCAAACTAGGATATAAAGATATGAATCATCTACAGTGAGTAAGCTGTCCCACTTCCAAATTTCCTGAAAAAAAAAAATCCAGACTACCTGGACACTCACCCTAAGTGTTTGGACAGCTTTAAATGATCCTGTGATCTCAGTGAAGAAAATGTTCTTGAAATGAGTTACATGTTTCACCTCTATTTATAGCACAACCATAAACCAGACCTGCTACACAGAGGTTTCCCAATCTCTGCTACAGATATTTGGTACCATGTGGTACATAAAGCTGGAAGGAAGTAGCATACAAAAGAGTTACCACAGACTTCAAGGAGCAGAAAGGTATGAAGAATTTCACAAGCTTCCCTGAATATTCAGAAACCCATATTTTTTTTGGATAGTGCAAATATTTCTCCACCACTACACCCTTTAAGCATTTAATCACCAGCCTAAACAAACAACAGACTGAGAGCAGCGTTCAAGTAACACTTCAGAACATCAAGTCCCCATCAAGAGAGAGAGCTCTGGATAGACACAGGAATGAAATTGATACAGTGCATTCCTTGAGCACCCCATCTGCACTGCACAAAAGGAAAGACCAAAGAGAAAGCCCACGCGACAAGTCAGCGTGCTGGCTTTAAACCACTCTTGTCTCCCATTCTGCAGGGAGCAATGCTGAAGTTCAGGTCATGGACACAGCACACAGCAGTGCACAGAACACAGTGCTCCCTGTGGGTCTCTTCCAGCCACGAGCTGGAGAGCTGCACTCCAAACAGCAGGAGTATACATAAAGGTGGCGTGATTCAGCCATCTTTCTTTTCCAAAAAATTTCCATGGGCAATTGAGTAAGAATTAACTTTACTGAATACTAACCCTTATTCCCTGACTAGATCAAATCACTTCAGAAGCTACAATTTATTTTATTGTACTTGTACTAACTTGAAATAGTGATCTTAAAATATTTCCTGGTATAAGTCAATATAAATGTCACAAAATTCACACAGCATGAATGCTAAACAATAACTTCACCAAACTGAGTCCTTGTACAGAAGTAAGTATTGCTCTCATTGACTAGGAACTTTTCCTATGATTCACTAAATCTCTTCATGGAACTAGGTGCAATTTGAGATATGAAAGGTGTAAAACTTATTCCTGTCTTGATAAAAAATTATAGAAGCTGAGCTGGAAAGGACTTTAAAAGGTCATTATATTTGTCCTCAAGGCAGAATCAGTCTTTGTGTCACTTGTTACACATAAATGTCCTTAATGATTATGACTTCATCACCTCTCCAGGTTTGGCTATGTTTATGTTTATGAAAGTTTCCTAATAACTATTCTGACTCTCCCCTGGTGTCATTTAGTTTGTTCTTTCTTACTGTGTCTGCCATGAACAAAAAGGACACATTACTCCTTTCCTCTTTACAACTGTGTGGTTCTTTTGCATCTTAATTATTGCCCTGACCCTTCCATCTTCTTTTTTGAGTGCTTAATAACCAGGATTTTTCAAGTTCTCCTTGGCTACAGTGCTCCAAAGTGAGTCCTCACCAGTATAAATTCCCAGATTACTTCTGCAGGCTGCTTTCTGGTTTTCATATACATACTAGCTGATCACTTGGCTTTTTAATAATTCATCAACTCATGTTTAATTTGATTCACATTTCCAGATCTTTTCCAGAGAACTGCTGTCTATTGTGTTACCCCATCTTGTATCTGTGCAGATTATTTCTGCCTAACACGTTGCATTTGTCCCTATTGAACTTAATCCTATTTTTTTCAGATGATGTCTCCAATTTGTCAAAATCATTTGGGATTCTAATTCTGCTTTCCACATGTTCAGAACCACCCCCATCTCCTGTCATATGCAAATTTAGTGCATAGAATATTATTCCTTTATTCAGATAATTCATGAGAATATTTAACAATATTTAATTGAGAACAAATCCCTGCAGAAACTCCTCAGTATATTTCAATTAAACAATGTAATCAGGTCATTATTATCTAGTTTCTCTTTTAATTCAGCTTTGAATTTACTCACAAGACTTCATTTCCTCAGCTTTCTGATGAGAGAATAATTCAAAAGAGTCCCAAAACTTAAGTAACATATGAGCTGGAGTCTTAGTCTTTCCTGTGTACGTGTGGACCTGTTACCTCATCAGACCAGGAAGTTAGTTTACTTTGTCATAATTTAACAAATTATTAGATATTGCCTCTGTCCATGCTGTGTTGTATTTGCTTAGGAATGTTTAGAACATTTTGAATTTTTTCAGGGGGGTTCTGGTGATTTTCTCACCAAGTATGAACTGACAATCACACATTGGCATGGAACATCATGCAAATTATTCTATGCAAAAATAAAAAGGACTTTTGAATTCCTTTTCAGCAAAATATATTTTTCAAATATTCACTATTATGGGGGCAGCATCTGTAAGAGGTCCTGAGGAGGCATAGAACCATGCATCTCAAATGAATGATGTACCTCACTGATCAGCATAGTAGAACATCCCGGTGTGCTGATTTATGTCTCAGTGCCTCAGTGTGGAATAAAGGCCCCCACAAAGTATATGGATACCATGTGCTGGTGAATCAGTTATGCTCATTTGGATCACACTCAAAGCACTTATGTCATATTGTTGACTCTTCAGCCACCTGCTCTTGACAAGGAGGTCTGGTGCACAGTCTTTGGAGCATACTTGATTTGCTCCAGTCATGCCCTGTTCTGATTATAAAATAAATTGTCATCATTTTCATATTAATATCTTTTGAATAGCTAGCCCTACTGTACATATGCATAAATGAGATGGAAAAGGTGCAGAAGACACATGGTTTCTTTGGAGGAATAAGTTTTGTGTATCAGTCAGATGATACAGGCTATCTAAATACACACCTGTCAAATTAAAATTGAGTTAAAAATGAAGTGGCACAACATCCCTGATCAGATTTACTAGTAAAATAGATGATCTACTTTTTATCTGATGACAAGTCATGTGGAAGACCAGGAGGCATTCAGATGTAAGAATTGGATAGAATTACCCTTGAAAATAAAGAGGTTAATTGTAAGATTTTATGCAAAAAAAATACAAATGCACAATATACATAAACAACTCTTGTTTCAACTCCATACATAAAAATTAAAACAAAATCCTCACTAATCCTAACAATGGTTACTATAGTCATTCTATGTCTAGGTGTGGGGGAGTTTCTGCATTAATAAAAGGGGAAAAAAAAACCTTAAACATTAATTGTTTTAATGAGCCACATGAGAATATAAATCAATTTGTAGATCAGTATTTACATGATCTATTGTATTTTCTCAAGAATATTACTGAAGTTTTCTGTTCGCAGACGATTTTGTGCAAAACGTTGCTGGAAAAGCATCTTCACTTTTGAAATTATGCCTAAAAACATTTGGAAAATAGAATTTCACAAGTTGTTTAGGGAAAGATTTTCTTTTGAGTAATCTAATTTAAAATTGAGTTATCCCAGATTTATATTAAATAGCTCAAGTAAAAAAAAAAATTGCTTCCATACACAGTGCATGAGGCCCTTACTGGCCATTCACTTCTAGTGTCACTTTATGAAATCTCTGCAAGGAATTAGATAATTATGGGGTTCTCGACTGGCAAATTTATCCAAAGTTTCAGTTGCTAGGTTTCCATCACCCAACAGTCTCATTCAATCAGGATTAAAATACTTTCTTTAAAAAGTATTCTTAATGAATTTGCAGTAACAGGGGAAAAAAAAAAAGAAGAAACAGTAAATGTACTTGGGACTGGAACAGAGACCAAACACATTCACCTGCAGGACTATTTTGTTGAACATGTATGAATTTCAAAATTAAAAAAATATGGACCAGGAGACAGAAACATCTCAAACCACAAATCAAAACTACTGAGGTCTTTAAGAAGTATTCATGTTAGACATGGCCTACAGGATTGTAAGTTGCTCTATTCGAGACCAAGACGAGTTGTCCTGTCAGGAGCAGTGATAGCACGAAAGGAAAATAATCTCAGTACAGTTACCAGTCACGGGGATTAGAGACAATAATTATCAGTCCTGGGGATTAGAGACAAATATCTTTCCACTAAGCTATGATTATTCAATATTAATACAGCTAATATTCCAGTTTCGTCTAATAAAATTTAGCAACTATCAAAGCTAGAAAATTATAATGAGATCATTTATTACTATCCCCTCCCTCTTTTTACCCTGTTACTGTCTACCTGTAAGATGTTAAAATGCAATGGTCTGTGTGAAATTCTTGAAGATGACATCCTACTGACCAATAAATAGAAAAGAATTGACCCATAAAAAATTGCATACCTGCTTCTTTCTAACTGTCTAGAGCTACAGTGGAACAGAGCAGCTGATTTTTTCCCTCACCCCCACCCCGAATCAAACCAAGCCTTAAGGCAATTTCCTGAAATGGCACTTTTAGCTAATGGGAAAGCATATTATAGGAGGCAGAGAGAACCTATAAATGGTAACAAGGCTAAATTCCCCAGCTCTGGACCCCCATTACCTGTTGTTAATCTAGACACTGAGGAAATGGCGGTATGATGATAATTACTTCTCTGTTCCTCCAAAGGAAGTGCTGCATGGTATACTCTAAATAGAAGGGAAGAATATTGTCTTTTTTAGTATTTTTATCATGCATTGTTAAGCCACTGCATTCCTGGGGTGCATCCCACTGTGATGAAGCCCAGGGCACTGTCTACCTGACGAATTTCAAGTGAGCAGCAATTTATCTGACGAAATTTATTCCAGTGTAGGTACCACTGGTTCCTGCTATATTCCAAATACTTGCAACAAGAAAAAAAATATACCTCTCAGAAAAATATCAAAACTGCAAAAAACTTTCCAGGAGACTGGCTTTCCATTGATTTCAGCAGGCAATGGGAAATGATCTAGGCAATGTTATTAAACAGCAAAATTTCACATATGCGTACTTCAGGGAAAAAAACCCGCATTAATAGCTGGAAATCCCAAAGGTTCACCAAGACCAGAAAAGGAAGACTCACATAAAAGGGGGTTAGAAAGGACTTCAGGTCACGACCCATGCTGCATGAAAAGACATTGAAACTCACTGCTTGCAGCCCCCCTCATGTTGTTCCTTCTCTCAATAAGATATGAAAAACATAACATGTATTTTAAGCGTACTTCTACTGAAAGCTTTCAGCCACACTGTAGCATTCTAAGCATCTTTCTTTTAAAATGAAATAAAGTATTAAATATATAGACCAAGGGGCTGTTAATGTAGGTCAGGATAAGCCTATAGTAACTAGGATGCAAATTCCAAATACAGGCAGGGGTCAGAGTGTCAGAAATGCACTAAACTTCAGTCTTGTGTGGTTTGTAATTATGTTTGTCCACCATAAAAACGACTCATGCTGTGAAAAGGTCATACAAGTCTTGACCAACAACGAGCCACAGTGCAACAAGGAGGCTGCTACGCTTTGGCTCTGCCTTGAGCTGCTCAAATCTGTCTATAGTGAGGGCATGGTGTGGTGTGTCAGAAGACTAGAGAAGCTTTACTTCACAGGGAAGACTGGAGAAGCTTTACTTCACAGGGGCAGTAGAAGATTTTGTTGCCTGCAGTGCATAAGTGGTTTGGAAGCACAAATGCCTTTGCCCACTTTCCTGTGAAGACACCTGTGAACAGTGAGGTGGAAACAATACTGGGATCCTCAGGTCAAAAAGGGCACACAGATGCCTACTCTCCACTTGTCTGCCTTCCAGTAGGGTGACCCAAGTCCTCTCCAAGGTGAGTCTCTGAGTCATCTCTAGAATCTTTTCTTCCTTTTGGAAGATTATCCCTTACGCTGGGCCAAATTTCTACAAGCATCTTTAGTCCAGAGGGTGAACTGCAAATCCTGCAAGATCAAAGTTACTCTTAAGATCTGAGTAGCTTCTGTCTTCCTGTGAATCAAAACACTGGAAAGTAGTTCATTCCTCTTTTTGCTCCTGTAAATTTGCTTCTTCCCATGGAGACAGATGAGGTGACTGCAGATGGAATTAGACAGTCAAATGTTTTGGATGTGATTTGTGCAGCCAGCTCTGCTCTCAGGAATCCAGGGCAGCTAATCTTGAAAGGAAAATGAGCACATCCTTCAGAATCAAATACCTGGCATCAGTTGTGCAGTTTAAGCTATCTGCCATTAGTTCCGGCCTTAATAAACTAATCTAGAAAACAGCTTGCTTTCCCAAACTTGCTGCTTCTCTCAGTCTTTTCGGTTAAACAGCTGTAACACGTAGTGGGGACATAATTGTGGATTCATGATAGATTTGGGAGATGGGAATTTCCACGACCAAAATTTTAATTGTGGTAATGAGAGACTTTGTGTATTTTTCTAAAAAGTATTTAGTCTCATTATGTTTTACGGTTTTACAAATACTACATAACCTATTAAAAATAACAGAGACATTCTATGCTTAAGAGGTTGCCTGCAGGTGGTCATCATGTGAGCAACAGACACATTATTGAAGCAATTCCTTTTGTGCACATCTATGTCAGAACGACAAACATTAGAATATTTAGATTCTTTTGTTGGCTAAAAAACTCTGAGGTATCCAGCTCTCCAGTTGCTGGCCCTTAGTGAAGACGAGTTACTGTCTTCTAAAATTTTTATGGGCTACAAGCTGTCTCTCAGGACAAACAGCTCCTTTTGCAGGTTAGAATCAAAACCTGTTGCATTAAATTTTACTTGCTGTTGCCATGCCAACATGCTCTCTTTGCTCACACTTCATTTTGCACTCTGAATGGCATGCCTAATAAAAAGTCAGGACTTTCCATTTTAGCCATCTCAAATGTACATCTGGACTCCATCCCAGACTGTAGGTTCCTTTAGGAAATATTCTAACTCCAGTTAAAAATACAGTTCTTAACTATTTAAAGGTGGCTAGGCATAATCTCACAGCAGGACTGAATTTTAACACAAAACACTTTGATAGGAAACTAATATTCATATTTGCTGTTATTTTGGAGTTTGGTAAATCACTAGGGCAGAACATGAAGGTGCTTTCCATCATGAAGGGTGCCAATAAAAAATTTAGGAAAATTGTGGGAAATAAAGAAAGAATCCTACATCTAGCAAAGAATCTTAAGAAAAAGATGAGCTATGCAGAGAGCATGGATGCACTAGAGATACATTGCTTCCATGTGAAAATGTCTGAAGTTTGCCTCCGTTGATAGTCTAAAAACTTATCCAGCTAATTTCACCACGTCACCAGGGCAGGCTGTGATGGTGTCTTACTGCCGACACAGGCTGGGTTCCTCTGTTCCCAGTTCATGCGTGGTGTAGGGAGCAGGGCTGAGGCACAGGAATGCTGCCCAGAGCATTCCAGTGGGCAGGGGAGGCACTTTGTTTTGTCCCTCATCAAGCTTTACCCCAACCAAAGAAAACAAAGAGCAGGTTTTGAAGACACTGCAAACTTTGCCCTCACAGCTGGAGGGAGGGTGAAGCAGTGGCAGCCAGCAATAAGGGACAGGCGAGAAGAAAACAAAAAGTGATGGAGAGAGACAGCCACAGCACAAAGGGTTCATTCTGTGCCTCTATTAAGAAGTCTGAAAGTCCCCTACTGGGGAAAAGAAACCATTAAAATGTTCATTAAAAAGACTATTACCTTGGGCATTTATTATTTATTGCAAGCCTTTATAAGCCGTTACTCTTGAGATGTATTCCAATAAGTCCCCATGTACTCCCTGTCCTGCTCCAGCCTGTCAGCAGACCAAACATCCCACAGCAAGTGCCAGTGATGCTCTGTGGCAGTGGGATGCTCCGTTTACAAAGAGGTTTCTTTTACATACACCGCTAGTTGAGCTTTTGTTGCTGAATCCACAGAGTATTTAATTTTAGATTATCTAAAGGAAAAAAGTTACCACGATCAAAAATAAAGCTGAGTGTACTCTACACAGTTTGTTCAGCAGTGCCAGTGGTTTTAAGAATAAAAAACCATTGAAAGTGCTGGTCATGTACCCAACCTACAGCCCCAGCTATGTGTCTGCAGTGGTTTCTCAGCCCCATAATATGAAATCCTCTACCTGGTTCACCTCTAGGGTTTGCTTGTCTTGTTTTTATCTTCTCCAGAATTTGCCTATAACACAGTTCTTCATTCACCATTTGAAATACAGAGCAGGTTGAAAATATACAAACTACATATTAAGGTTATATATTTCTACCTGCACAGCATGAAAGTCAAACACAAAAGACTGCCAGGAGGTTTGGCATGTACCTCTACTTTCTCATTTCTTACTGGAAGTAGATACCAACTGACTGTGTACAAAGTTTCCTTCCGTATATTGATTTGTGCGTTTCTTGAGCCAGAAACACCACCAAACACTCTCCCCATATCCTCCCAGATGCTACTGTAGGGAACATGGCCTGCTGGAGCACGACTTTTCCAAAGGTTCTCCAGCCTCAGTATATAACCACAGGTCTGCCACGCTGCTACAGCTAAGTCTGCCATCAGCTGATGAAGACTCACTCATAACAGCAAATGCTGCCAGAGTGCCCATCTGAAATGGAACAGGAACAGCTTTAGAAATTTCTCAGCCCTATTCATTACATCACTCTGCAATTACAGAAATATTCATAGCAGCTGGCGCTGAATGAATGAAGACTTAGAGTCAAGATAACTCAGAGGTGAAAAATAACTTTATATTCTCTAACAAAGAGAACCTTCCAAATACTTTTCAATTGGTCATACTATCACTTGTGACCTGCACATTTTCAGAAAGTTTGGTTTAACCACTTACTAGACCCTGCAAATAGACTAACCCAACCCTAAAGATATTAGATGCACAGCAAACTGCTTCGAGAAATTAAATCCACAGTGCGCCTGCATCTAAAGCACTTGTCACAAAATCCCTATGCACTTCATATCCTGATCTTCCTAAATTAAGAAGATTGGAGACATTCAATATTAGAGAGACAATAGCTCACATAAATCAAATCTTGTCTACTGATCTAATTCTGCTGCTTTCCCAGAAGTATTCCTTCACTCAGGAATTCTTTTAATTGTGGGAATGAGAACTAGGCTGTCCAAACACGTCATGCAGCCTTGATGATATACAACAAACAAGCAATAAACAAAATGTTAAACTCCACTTTCATTCTTGGTTAGCCAACAGGGCACTAAGCCTAGAAGTGATTCTTTTACCAAGCCATTGTTTGACAGAGTTAATGTCAAGTAATTACTGATATAGTAAGGTACATTTCCGTATGTTCAGTCACATAACATTAGTATAGGGAATAAAGAAATGATGTGCTAAAGTATGGTATGATGAGGCACACTCATAGTACGTCATGAGTATGTTTTTCCTTTACTCATATGCTACATGGTAGATTCTAAGGAAACTTTTTCTCGGGGTACTTTGGGAAAAAAATTAAGTGGTTTACAACCATACCATTTTATCCAGTTTGTCTTGTACTTGGGCCCACTTAGTCATAACTGTTGATTTGACAAAATTCATTATTTTCCTTGAAATGAGAAGACCTACTTTCAACGTTGCAAAATAGACTTTTTACTGGATTTTCTTTCACAATGCTGAGCATGACCACAATGTCCTAGGCACACAAACAAAATGGATTACAATTACCTGGCAATATGACATCAACTAAGACAAAGGAGTAAAATTTATTTTTCACTTTAATTATAGAATTGCATTGTTACAGTTTAGCTTGTGCAGTTGGGGGGGACAAGTTCGTTCTTTTAGTCTCTCTATCATAAAAGGAATTACTCTAAAGATGGTTTTCTAGCTTTCCTCTTAGTGAATTTGTAACTTATAAAAGACAGGAATTCTATTTTTTTCATGTTCAAAATGTACGAAAATTTAGTCTAAGTCAAGATTTATAAAAATATCAAATTCAACAGACTGGAGAGAAAGAGAATACTTTCCATTATTTCATCTTCACCCTCTGACAGGCCACAATTCCTAAATTCTGGTGCTCTGTTCTCTCCACACGTGTAGGTGCTGTCAGTCAGCCAGGTGCAGTTGGAGTGTAAGAATTACCCTTGACACAGGCTAATTGATCTCTGTGTCTAAGAACCTAAGGATATGATAAGGATACAATACATGCTTTTGGTACATGGAAACCAGAGTCAACGTAATATAATAATGCAATGGGAAAAGATACAAAGAATTTCTGTTCAGTGTGTGATTCTGTAAGTTACTATTTGTAACTTGCCCACTGTTAAAATCTGACCTTCCCAAGTTTTTTTTAAAAAGAGGAATGACTGCACAAAGGTCTCTCACTCTCTGCAATAATCTCACAGTATTCACAGGTTTAATCAGTTTAAAGTATTAGTTATATAGTAGATATCTATCACTTCTGTGTGCCGTAGGAATCCCTGGCTAGAGACAGATGTCTTCTCTGTGTGTTTTCAATAGATTTCCTCTATTACACCTCCTGATGTTACTTGAAAGAATTTAATATTCTCACTTCCTCCTAGGTAAATCACTCCTGTGTTTTTCCTCCTGGAGTTTATTGTCTTTTTCTGTATTGTGTTTAGATTGAGGTCAATGGTTCTGGTCTCTGTTTCCTCCCCAGCTACCCCAAGCCAGTGCCACTTTTCCAGGCAGGAAAACCCCAAGTGACCGTCAGTGGCAAAGTGAAGGTCAGAGATTTCCCTGGCTGTCCTTCGACGCCTTCCCGCAGCAGCCTGAGTCAGCAGTGCTCCTCACAGATTAGATCTGCCTGGTCTCTCCAGGGCACTCACAAAAAATAAAACTCCGTGACTGATGACTCCTTCATGAGAAATCCAGTCATTTCTAATTCGGTCCATCACCCTAGAGGAATTCTTTTCCTCACATAGTGTTAAATGATTTTCTCTTAAATCTGGTTCATATCCTATCCCAGGTAGGATAAAATGTGAACCAGCTGAAGTAGGTCTGAACAGAAATTTGCATCCATTTAACTTCAGTTGAATTCCTATTTGGATAGCAAGGAATTAGAATTTTATGTACTTCTAACAGTTGTTTTTTTCTTTAATCTTTCAGCATGTCCTTAAAAATTCTGAGTCAATCCACATTTCACAACAGTTTCTGTTGTTCTTAAACACAAGTTTTAATTAAGACTCCCTCTGCATAAAATATTTTTCTGGAAGTGGGAAGATTTGTTTTAAAACTGCAAATCTAAACTTTTGAAACTGAGTATTGATTCTCATTTCTGATTATCTAACACAAGTCAGTTTACAGACTTCAAAAAGTGGGTATTCAGTATTCTCTGATATTCAGTGGAGTTACTGGTGACAACAGAATATAAGCTTTGGTCAACAGAGCAGTCTTAGTCCAAAGCCTATCTTGAAGCAGTTGTTTGATGGTTATCCAGTAATAAATATGAGATGCAAATATAGCTCAATTATAATGGGAAGGCTGGCTGACAAAACAAGTAAAATACAGTCTTGCTGCAAGGGGTAGGTAATGCTCATGCAAGGTCAATAGATGGAGAACATGAAGGTCTCTGCAGCATTTTTCTGGAATTTCCTTGTTTGCTAGCAGAAGTTCAACTGACACAGACAAAAACATCGTCACTTCAAAGCACCACTTTTTATTTACAGCAACATGCTGTACCCTGGAGCATACAGCCTCATGGTCAAGGCACTACTGAGGACACCAGACACCTGCCTTCAGTTTCCCTGGGTCAATGCTGCATTTCAGTGGGACTCATATGGTGATGTTATGCTCACTTCTGCTGCAGGGGCCCAGCTCCCAGAGCAGGCTGGCAAGTCTCAGCCCAGGTGGCAACTCCTGTGTGATCACACAGGTGCAATGGAGATGGGATTCCCAGCAGCCAGGGGCTGCCTCGGCTGGTCAAGCTGCTGAAGGAAACACTAAATGGATAAGTGTGTCAGGAAATCCTCATTTCTCTATGCCACAGATCTTTTTTAAACTCACTGCTCATCACAGGAAATACTCATTCACCCTTTCTGTGTTCAGGGCCTTCACACATCCCTTTCGGTGAGGATGGCTAGATCCAGCTGACTTCTTTTTTCCAAGAAACCAATGTTAATATCACCATTCACCTTAAGCTATAGCACAGAGGATAGAAAAATTCTGAAGGAAACAGGCAATCAGAACCTTACAGCACTCTTAGAATCCCAAATCCATATATACCTCATTCAGCAGAAAACTCTAGAGTTCTTGCAGGTAAGCCTCACTTGTTCTTATATGAGGTGAAAGATGCAGCTCTGAACATTTGGATGGCAGCTCTGACACGCAGCTCAGTGTTGCACCACCAGCACTATCCACACTCCTAACTGGAAGCAGCCACAGCTGTTCATTTCTGTGCTCAAACCACCTCTGTCACCATGAACAGAACTACCAAACCCAACCCTTCATGAGATGTCAAATCAGGGAAGACCATTTTGTGACTTCTGATGGTGCTTTCACCATGCCAGGACATTCAGTCTTGCCAAAATGGTATTACTTCTGAGTACTTAAGTATTAAATATTAAGTATTAAATACTTAAGTATTTAAATACTACTTAAAAAGAAATTATTTACAAAATTGTGTCTCTGGGCTTTCAGAAGCCATGATGACTACAGATAGCCTTGCAAACTTTCAACCTGAACTGAAATTTAGGCATCTGAGTCTCACTCAAGGGGCTTGAATGTTCCCTTTACCCTGTACAGATGAGCCTGTTTATGGCTAGGAATTGTACATAGCCTTGTAGATTAAGCAATGTCAAATGTCTGTCCTATCAAAGTGGTGAAGCAGCCCTGACACAGCTGTAGTGTGGGTCAGCTAGCATTGGGAGAGTGCCAAGTTGCATGTATTTCATAGCCACAGCTCAGAAGTTAGTTAGTACAGGCCAGAGACTGCTTCCAAAAGCCAGTTTGGGGTTTTGAGCGTAGGAGAGTTCAACAGTACGGACACAGGTCCTGCCAGTTGCAAATATATATAGAGCTAAACCCTCTAACATGGCAGTGAGGGCCAGACACAGAAATCCTTTTGCGTCTCAGCAACTATGTCCAACAGTCCAAGTGAGCAAAGCAAAGAGAGGAAAGTATATGTGTATTTATTACACAAAGAAGGTTTGTCCTATGCTGGGAACTTTCTGTTCTTGGAGACAAAGTAAAAAAATTCTGCTAACAACAGGACATACCATATTCTTAAGTTATAGGGTTGCACTTGTAAAATGGAAACACAGGCTCACAGCTGATAAATAGCCAGAGAGAGCATTAACCAAGCTGATTATAAATATGTGCTCAGATAGCTCAGGGACTTTGAGGATTGAAATCATGAGATACTCTACATGGCAACATGGTTATTTAAATACCTCCTCTTCCACAGGGAGTTCAACCATTATTCAAAGAGAGGAAGCATATTCACTCCCGAGTGCTCCAGACATGGGACAGTTATGAAAAGCTTTCTGAACAAATGAAGCAAATGTGGTATCCCACAGGGAGACCAAACAACAGCTTCTGTCACAGCCTCAAAACTGACTGTACCTGAACGAACAGAGGCTGCAAGGTAACTGGGTTCATAGACAGCAGTGCTTGTTGAAGTCTGTCGCTCCCTCTCAAGGGTTACTTATGAAGGTTAACAACTTCATACAATGGCAATAAATGCAGTTGACAGCAAGAAAACAATTAGATTAACATATAAGCAGTTGAGGCAATAATGCTATTAAAATGGACGTTCAAGGAAACTGCAACCATTTCTACAGCTGTTTTGGAAAGTCTCTCTTTGGCAAAACATGCTGGATTGTCATTCTAAATGTCTGTGCTTCCCATGCTGGTTTCCTGAGGAAGGGTTTGTGGACGGACTTGTTTATTTATGACATTTTTTTACCCCTCTTAGCTGTAGCTGTGGATTCCCCAGCCTTGTGAAAGTAGTCATTAGTTGCCTTGTTTGGCCAGGAGAAATCAGTAAAGAAACTGGCTCTTTTCCAGAGGGTTCCTGGAATTTTCTACCAGCCTTGTGTAGGAGCTTAATAAAGTAAAATTAATTTTAGGTAAGGTTTGTTACAAGGCCATAGGTGTTTTTTGAGAACAAAGAGTAAAGGACTGAAGTTATGTTTACTGTTCTGAAGTAAATCTTATCAAATGAAGTTCACATGGAACTTGATCATCCCCCAACCACAGGTATCGGACCCTGTCATCTTAAATGAGAACCAAAGGAAATCAGCATCACCTACATCCACATACCCTGAGGCTATTTTGAAGGCAAGTTCCTTGGCTGTGCCAGCCTAAAGTGGCAATAAACTCCCACAAAAACAATGGACAATCACAGTGTTTATGACCTTCTGTCCCTCTAGTTTTGACCTTTTTTTCTCTGGGAAACAGAAAGCAACCTTTTCTTTTATGTTTTAAAAACAAACACTTCATCACAAATGCCTCCCCCTCTGGAGGAAGGCAAACACCTAATGGATTTCAGTCACATTATTTAATATGCTGCTAGAAGAAGAACAGATGCTACAGCAAGGAGTGCATTCTGAAGCCAGTATAACAGTGTAAAATGTAGTAAAATACTACCTCCTCATAAGACATTTATGCACTGGGCACTGAACACGTGAAGCTTAACAAAATACTGCCTTACGTACAATGCAAGTCCTATTTATAGAAGTTATGTCCCTGACGAAAGTATTCATCATTTTCTGAAGTCTGCAGTTCTGTGGTGATTTTCAGTCACATAATGTCAACAGTTGGTTACCCACACAGTGCTGCGCACAGCACAACCACCTGGACGCTGTTGCTCTGATCACTGATTATGGAGTTTGGCCTGTATTATTACATACTGATTGGGTGAGAGCCACACAAAGTGCTATTTCTCATTTCAGCTGGCTGGAAGGACTTGCCCATTCCTGACAATCATCTGTTCTGACTAAATTACAACCCCTCCTCATGCTTCAGGATATCATGAGCTGTCTAAAGGTTAGAAAAGCACCTACGGCTTGCCCACCTCCTCAAGAAACCGGAGCAACAAGCTGACGTCAGCCCAGTGCTTCTTGCTGTGGTATGTTCACATGCTGGCTGATACCAGATTCAATTTAAGATCTTGTTCTTCAGATCAAGGACTGGGCCTCATATATCTCGTGTACTACCTTGCTTGACAGCTTACCATGACCTAGCATGACAGCTGTGGTCATCCGTAATCACTGCCAAAAGGGAGGATCATAGGAGTGGGTGGAAAGGAAATCAGGCATTCCTGGCAGCTGGCCTGCAGCTCTGAAGCTTCCTTTCACCAAACATCAGACTGAAAACAGATCTCCGCTTGCTGAAGAGAAAAGTATGGGCTTCCATTTCTCAATCACTTTTCCTTAGTGTAACATACAAATGGTTTCCTTTCTCTGAAAAGGAGAAAAGAGGAAAGGCAAAGGGGAAAAAGACTATGTGTTCACCCAGCAGAGTGAAAACAGAGGGCCAGAGAAGGCTGTTCCTCCCTGGTTTGCTACTGTCATTTTTGTTAGCAACAGTAGATTAGGCAGGCAGGGAATGATGGCCCTTGGAAAGCAAAACAGAGAAGTGTTTACCATATAAACAGGGAATTAGAGTTACACAACACGGAAAAGTTTTAACTTGTTTTTTGATGAGCATACTCCACAGAAAATGATATATTACAGCAGAACTTATTAGGTGATTTTACTGTTAAATTTTCACAGATTCAGTAAATACCTACAATGCGGTTCCCCTCAAGGGCTCAGTAGAATTGCTCCTACCTCCAAGGAAAATAACCAAAATTTTTTCTCATAAATAACCCATCTGAACCCAAGGAAATTCTATGGTGTTTAGTCCCGTAAACACTTCTCTTAGAAATGTGGAAGAGTTCCTGCTTGCTTGGCTAAAATTGCATCTTTTTTAGGGCAGATGGAAGAGAAAGTAAGAAAGAGGAACAACCACTGACAGCAGTTGTGAAATCACATGGTCTACAAACTCATTGATTTGAAAACAAATAAGACTTAGTGGCTATATCCACCATGGTAAAACCCCAAAATTCAAGAATTTCCCTGGCTTCTGGTCCTGCCAATAATTTCAGAACAGTATTGTGAAATCCTACAGCTATTTGTTCCAGCTGAGCCTGCTTAATTAGAATTCCTCAGCACTTAGACATATTTCCTTAACAGCAAATGATACAAATAATCACTTCAGGAGACAGTTGAATATATAACATGGGTTCTTTTTAAAAAAATTATTGTTATTATAAAAGACAAAAAGCAAGACAGTGCCCTAACAGATTTTTGTCAAACCAAACGCAATCAAAACCATCCCAAAGCTTTTGAGGTTGTATGCACTGACGGATTAAAAGCCTTTCTCTAATCCCATCGCCACAACTCTTTCAAGTGAACAAACATGCAAAGACATTATCAAGCACTATGGCAATGTTGACTCGAAGCATTGTTAACTCCTAGAAAAAGGCTGTGGGAAGCACAGTAAAATGATAGAAGGTTTCGTTTTATTAATCTGTGATGAAAACCAGGCTTCTGTTGATGAAGGGGGCAGGGGGAAGGGAAAAGATAGGCCTGTCTGTTTAATGCTTGGCCCAGACATAGGTGTTTTTTTTAAAAAAGCAAGCAGCTGAGCACATTGCTTCTGGCTGTGTCTTTCTGTAGGTTGCCGGTTGCCAGAGCTCACAAAGAACAAGTTATGTAATGCGCTCCTATCAGGAATCCGAGCTCAAAAACATTTCATTAAGACCCATGCTGTTCTTGCTGCAGCAATTGTTTCTGATAATGAAAAGTCTGTATCACCCTGATTCAGCTGTCTCGGCCCCCTCCAATGGCAGCACTTTGTGCTTTCCCTCAATCTCTTCTCCCCTCTCCCAACGATCTCTGCTTATTTCTTAAAGAGACTCTTCTCTTCCCTAAGCCCCTTCACTGGCTTTTGCTAGAGGAAAAGAAAAATAGAGGAGGAAGCATAGTTTTGCCCCTCCCATACCTCTGAAACAAGCTGTTTTTCCTTGCTTATCATTTGGAAAAACCTCATATATTTGGCAAGTGCAAAAGAAACACTGGGTTTACAATCAAAAGATATTCATCACAATGGAGTATTGATAGAATAGCTTTTCTGACTTAATTTTGAGAGTAAAGACCTAAATTTCAGAGCAATCTTTCTCCCAGAAATGTGTTTAGTCCTGATGGAATCATTTGAGGAACTTGTCAGGAAAATTTTGCAGTTTTTCACAGAAATAATTATTGGGTGATTTCCCGAGTGAGGAATTTCATATGCAGCCCCTCTGTGACTTTTATATCATTGAAATCAATCAGGCACATGGATAAGAGCATGTAAGTATTTAAAGGATCTAAATTAGAGTGCATAAAGAGGAAATAATGCAGGACAGCTCTTTCAATCTGTATTCATTGGGGGTTTTAAGCCAGTTCATGAATGTATAAATATTAGTCAATATATTTCAGCAGGTAAATAATAAAAATCTACTTCCTTGGTTGAATTTATAGAAGAAATAAATGTAAATAAAATTGCAATAAGAGTCAGAATTAGTGTAAAATGTCTGTACCAAATATGTCCTCAAAATGGAGGCTTGATCTCAAAACACTATCAAACTGTGCTTCCTTATGATTCTGTTTCCAGTGTAGTTGCTAATATACTTAACAAACAGCTCATTCTTTAAGAAAATGAAAATTTATTCGTATCATTGTGTCTAAGTAAATGCAACATTTACGCCAAAGCATCTTTGGGAGGTTTGATCCATGACAGTCTGTGAAAAGATTCCCATTTCTTTCAGCGGACTTCAACAGGGACACTTGGAGTCAGGATACCTGGGCAAAATGTATTTAATTTTAAAGTAAGGGTTTGTAAGGTACTGGAAAAGTGTATGGATAGAAACCTTCAAAGCGCTATTAGATTGACTGATAAAATATGCATAAGTAAATCTCAGTGCATTTCATCATATGTGTTGAAATAAAGGAGATGAAAATTGTAGAATATAAAAGTTATTTTTAAAACAGCACAGAAAGTCCTATTATTCTATCAGACACAATTAGTTTTCAAATAATTATCTTACATTTAAAAATAATTTTTTCTTCAATTGTTTTTACCTTAAATTTCAGGGATTTTGTTTATCTGTCCATTCTAGTTTCCTTGAGTTGAAATGATGAGTCTTAGAAATAGGGGAATGAAAATTATCAGGCACAGTTTGTTTTTAAAAATTCAGTCTTCAATTCTCAGTTAGCCAAAGATCATGAGTACTTCTGCTTTAATTATTTGTGGTCTAACAAGTCTCAAGATATATATGTGGAGGAAAATTACCCTTTTTTTCAGTACAAAAGAACACTTAAAGTTACTAATATTAAATGTGGATGGATAAATGATAATCAAGGTTCTTTTCACTTTAGTAACTCCAGACATTACTTAATTCTTGCAGTGAAGCTAACATCAATTAATTTATACCACGTTGAGGCACAGAAACATTCACCACCTTCCCAAACCAATCAGCAGCANTAGGCTGTGTCATTCCAATCTAGAGCTCTGAGAAAAATGAACAGAAAGAATGGCAAGTAACAGCTTGCTGCTTCATAAAAAGACATTGTGAATGAAACATGTAAAAGCAACAGCTGCATAAGCATAGAATAGAAATCCTGATTTGTAACTTACCGTCATTGAACATCAAACCATAAGCAAAATAAAATATTTGTAGCTCCAAGGTCTTATATAATTTGGTTTCTTTTCTCCCTCCAGTGCATTAAACTTTGAAATCCTAATGACTCATTATGTTGTACATGCTTTGCAAAATAATACCAGTTGCCTATGAATCTACATAAAGCAGCAATTTGCTAAAGTTTTTGTTGTCTTTGCAAAGCAAAAGCAAACACAAAAACACAGTTACTGCGTGTGATCTAAAACACCAACAAATTTTGCAAGTCCTAAATACAAGGTCTGGAGTACATTTTGAACAAATTGTTGATTAGCTGCAAGAGTTATAATATAATGTTAGCTAATACTTGAAATCTTGCCTGGTATGCTTGAATTTGTCTGAATTTGAACAAGGCCTATGATGATGTCCCTGGGCCTGGTGGCGTTGACACTACTACCAAACAGAAATCATGTCAGTATTGATCTGAAGTGAGAAGAGAATGAGACCATTTGTGCTTTTAAAATACTGCTATGGAAAACAGAAATTAAGCAACTTAGAAGTTCACGTGAATTAGAAAGCAAGTTATGACCTTTTAAACCAGAGTGAAAAAAATCTGTTCTGAAATAAACCCTTTGCAAGAAACCACTTTTTGCCTGGTACCATCGACTTCAGCAGCAGTCATAGAGAGACAGGACACTGGACATTTGTAAAATTGTTACTGAAGGAAGAGAATTTATTTCAGTACCTAATCATCAAAACATGACTGGAACATGTTCATGAGGTCTAGCTTCAATTTCAGAAAACACAGACTACTTGACCTACAGCCAAAAAAGAGAACGGATTTCAGAAAGCTGGGTGACTGGTGGAAAACACTGCAGTGAAAGTAATGAAAATAGAAGTTTGCTCCACTCAGTTTCTCAGCACCCTCAGTTAAGGTTCCTTGCAAGGATTTTCATCTGGACAGAGCACCGCAACTTCTCACTTCCCTGAGGTGCAGTTTCAGTCTTGTTTTCTAAAACAGAAGATTTTCCCTAGAATGTCTTCTAAACTGAAGCTTNACTGAAGCTTCTGCACATTCAGAAGGTAGCAATACAAGAACTACCACCAGAATTGTGGCCCTACTTTATTCTACATTCCAAGTCAATCACAGTGATTTTGTGCAACTAGTCAATGAGTTATAAGGCACAGTTGTGCTTGTACTTCTGTTGAATCAAGATTTCTTTTTCATTCAGGGCCAGAGCTTTAATTAAACCCATCTACATTCCTCAGAAATGTGTGCTAAAAATCATGTCGGTGGTATATATCAGATAATTTCTCTTTAAGTCTCACTCCATGTCAGAGTAGTAGAAGGTATTTGAGTAATAGAATTGATATTTGTTTGAACGCTACAGCTGTCTTTGTTGGCAAGATTCATCCCATTTGCTTTTACCTATGTAAAAGCTGGGTACAGCCTCTAAATCTCATCTAGGATTCCTGCACCCCATTCATCAGAAAAAAATTAGGGGCTACCAGAGATGAATTATCTCATCCTAATTTTAGGTAGTTTACATAGTTCAGATGAATCACTCCCTGGACACAGGGTTTTTCTATTAATGGGGAAAAAAAAGCTAAGAAAGAAAATGACTCACGGGCATCTAAAGTCAAATGTAGACCTTTATGTGTAGGTGAAATGCATTTTACCTTTACTAATTGGAAATCCACGTAGGATTGGGCTTAGACTTATGCTATGAACCTTCCTAGGCCACGGTAAGAAAACCCACACTAAATCTCCACCCATTAGTGAGAAAAAAACTTATGGATGCCAGTGACTTCTATTAAAAACATTAACTATACCGGTCCCTATGGCATACTAATTCATGACATTATATTGTTTGTAGGAAACATTGTATTGTTTCCTTTATTTTATCTAAAATAAAGGAAAATCCATATTCTCCAAAATAAACACTGCAGAAGTGCAATATTAGAGGAGTTTATAAGATTCCAAGTAGTTAATAATAAACAGGACAAAAAAACCATGTCCATATGCTGGCAGAACACCACCTCATGAATCATGCACCTACTGTGAACAAATATTTGTTGGACAGCTTCACTGGGTTTTTTTGATGTGTCATACTGCATTCATAGGATGACATCTGAGAAGAGAGGATGAGCAATGAAAGAATAAATGTTTTGGGTTATGGTAATTACCATTTTTAAACCTTTGGCTAGATCTTCTCCTAGACCTTCCAGTAGTACTCCTAGTACTCCAGCACAGTACTCTTTCCACTAGTACTCCTAGATACAAAAAGTACCAGTCCCATCACAGAGACACACAAAAAATAAGAGAATTAACTCAAAGCAGAATAATTATGCATCCCAGTGAACCGGCAAATTCATTATGTAGGAATTGACAAATGCACAGTAATCTCAACATGTGACAGAAAATTTTGTGGCTAATATCAGCCTCATTAATTGTCTTCCTAGATAATCTAATGATCTTGTGATCAGCACAGGAAAGGCACAAGCATTGTCAGATGAGAGACTTGAGGCAACTCTCTGACTGTTGGCCAAAATCTCCCCCTCCTCTTTCCCTCCCTGTAGTATTCAAAGTATTCTAACTCTCTGCAATGAGGGTATGTGATCTCAAGGAGACCTGACAGAAATGAAACAGCCATCTCAGAAGATGGACACACCAGATCTCCCAAATATCTCTTTTCCCCCCTCTACTCCATGTTACTATTGGCAACAAAATGCTACAGAAGACAAGTGAATTTTTAATAAAAATAAAATAAAATTTTAAATGCCATATATGTTTAGATATTTAATGAAAGCAATAAAGCATAAAAATAACTTTTAACACAGTGATTCTGCAAATATTATCTCAAAATTGTCTGAAAAGGTTGGAAATGTTGTAACAAAGTCAGTAGCAAAAGAAATCTTTCACTTAACACCATGTCTGAAAGAGAAATGATGGTTATAACAATGGGAACTGGGGAAGAAAAGATTACTACAGATATGGGCTGAGAAGGCTGTGCACACCCAACACTAGGAAAGGATCTTTCTGTCAGGATTCTTTCTGGCCCTTCCTCACCACGCTCCTCTCCAAATACAGCAGTAAAGCCACTGAACAGGCACGGGATTGCAGGGAAATGGAGAGGCTAGCGCACAGCTCAATTAGAATATATTCTGAGTAGGAATTATTTTATCTCAAGATGGAGAAAGGAAATAGTTACTCCAGTGCTGCAGGAGGAGTTCCAGTGAAGACAAAGGCTATGAAGTGCCTACTGGTGTTGTGGACTCTGTGCCTTCCAGGATGTGCCTGCACCGGGGCACCCAGTTCTGGCAACCAGTGGAAAGGTACTTTGAGCAGTGTGAGCTGAATCTCTTTACTAGGTATTCTGCTAAACCCTCATTGAAAGTATGGAGAGAAAGGGAGCTGAATTCGTTCTGTGTTACAGCTCTTCCTAAAGGATGTGTGTGAGTGGAAACATGCTTTCTACAGATACTACTGAACAAAAAAGAGGCACAGCCGCTAGAAGACTGCACAAAGGTTGATTCCGTCTGGAAGAATGTCTTCATGTATGTCCACAATCAGATGAAAAACTCAAGGAATGAAGAACAAAGGACACCTAGGAGGGATTGCAGACAGCCAATAAACAACAAGCTTGCAACACAGCTGCAAAGATCAATACAACTCTGTGTTGAATGCACATATGCATCTGGAGAGAGTGCAGACTGGACATTTCAACAGTTAATACAGTTCCCATATGATCCTACATGGAACACTACAGTCAGCTGAGCATCGGATTACTAGAACCATATGATGAAAACTAGGGAAGTTTCTGAGCCAAGCAATGCTTTGTAATAGATTACTACTTTAATTTTCTGTATAAATACATTTATAGCACATCTAAGGGCTCTCAGAGAAAGGACTGTAAACAGCAGTCTGATAGTATTTGCAATGTAAACACCAAGAATGAAGGGAGCAAATTGCAGATGTAGGCAGAGAAATGTAATACATCTATAGAGAAAAAAGTTATTGAACAAAAAAGTATCAGGCTTCGGGAAAATGTCTTAAAAATATGAGGGAATTTTCATTGCATGAAAACTAGCAGAACAGAAGATCAGATGACTTAATAGATCATTTCAAAAAAATCCTTTTCAGATTCTACCCTGTACTAGTTTTCTAACTATTGATTGGAATGAGGTGAAACCTAAAGAAATTAAGGACACTCACAAACACATTCAAGAGAGTAAAGAGGAACATGTCTGCAATTTTCTGTATGGACTCCTTTGAGGGTCTGCTTGCCAGAAGAGTGCAGACACTGAACTCATGGTAAGACATGTGGGGCTAGTTCAAGGGCTCCAAAACAAAGCCACATTAAAAAGTTATTCTGCAGTTTCTTCAGGCAATCACAGCACTTCCCAGCTTTAGAATTCAGGTTTTTTAAGTTTTGAATTAAAATTGTTCATTGTTTTGCATCTTGCGGGCAAGCATTTCTCCAAGGTCTGTTTCTTTCCCTATCTTAGGTGGATACAACCTTAAGAAACACAGGGAGTCCCACAGAAACGTCAGAAGCAGGGGTTAGAAATCAGTCATGCAGTCCTTGCCTTCAGCACATCAGCTGACTGACTGTACCTGAAGAACTGATTTAGCCAGCACAGAGATTTATAGACTCTGTGTTATAATTTAACTGTTGGCACAGCAAAATATGTTGCATTATCCACTTCATCCTCTGCAAAGACATCTTTCTGCAAAGGCAAAGAGATGCATTTACCTCTTGTCCATCTCCAAGGCTCTACAGTTTGCAGCAATTACTGCTTGTCTGCAGACTTCTCTAATCACACAGCAGAGAAAAGAATTATTCTAATTGCTGAGAGCTTTTAGTTTCCCAAAATAGTTGACCTTCTTCCTCTTTGAAGAAAAAACTTTCCTCTGCCTTTCTGCCTGCCTCCCCACCCCCTTCCTGCTGGCAGACATGAGAAGAGAACTGTGTTTGTTTTCACAGTAAATGGGAGGCCGGAGCAGTGACAAGGCTGATCTCACAGTTTCCAGCTGTAATATTTTATTTCCCTACAACTGCACATATGCAGAACTCAGAAACTAAACTAGTCCAGTAAGAGCAAAATGCCTAAAAGTCTCTCAGCTCAAAAAACCAAAACCCTGAAAGGTTTGAGTGGCGGCAGTATAGTTCTTGACATGAAAGCAAACACTCCAGCTAAGACACAAGGATTATTTGGGCCAAAACTGCTGAAATGCAGATGAACCTCTATTTCCACACATAGGGATATGTCAGTTTTTCAAGTGTTGAAGATCGCAGATTTTACAGTAAAAATAGACAAAAGTTGGCATTTTTAGATCACCTGAAACTGTCCCAGTAGGGCTCAGGGAAATAGCTTCAAGGCCCCCTTAGAAAGAGGAGGAAAAACCAACTATGATTAAAAACTTTCCTTATCTCCCACTAACAGAGACAACCATGTATCCGTCATCATGACAATGCTGGTCTGCTGCTTTTAAGTTTGTGTAATTTTAATGGACAGAATTCTTGTCTTCAGCTTTATAATAACATTACTGATATTAAGGATTTACATTGATCACTTGCAGACATTAAAGGGGTTTTTCTACTTCGTTTTTCTTTTCATTGGGCAACAAGAAGAATGACAGAAAAACATCTGAACAGAAATTCAAAGTAGGTAACAGAATTTTCAAAAGTTAATTTTTTAAATAATATTTTTATGAACCCTAAAACATGTCTGATCTTCTGCTGGAAAAACTCAAAACTTCTCAAATGTGTAAGAGCTGAAGTCTGAGGAGGAAAGGAATTAAATAAATTAAATATTATCACTTGAGTGCTTTTGACAGGATTGTTCAGAATGTTTCGATAATGGGCATCCAAAGGTGAAAAATCTGACAGTGTACTCCTAGCCCTGGCATTAGCTTCATGATCTTTCCAGTTTTATTAACGCTAAGTTCAAGGCAGAAGGATTAATACATTTATTTTTATTTTATTTTAATGAAAATGTTTTTCTCATGCACAGACTTTTAAATTGAGATTCACCAAGCAACATACTCTTCTGGAAGACTGTGAAATGCTTCCTTTTGCTATCAGCCCAGTGGGTGGGAGCCCAGCTATCCTGTGGCCCCAGGAAGTTAAAGCCCAAGCCTGCAGACTCACCAACTGAGACCTGGAAGCCCTGAAACTTCCTGGTTCCAAGTGAGGCTCTCAGGTTCTTAACTACAGCAGCTCCCAAGCAGACTGGCACGAGGTAGGCTGTGTTGCACACAATTGGAAGGGTTTCCTTAAAGAGAGGCACATTTCCTCAGCAAGCCTTTTTCACCTCTCCTGACAGATCAAAGCCGACACTTTGCCGTACATTTTGTTTCACTCTGTTCAGCTTTATAACGAAGATGTTTTGTTGGGAAAGGCTCTGGACAGCTCTAGCTGTCCATGTATTCTTACCTTCGAAAGAACTTTCGTTTTTGTTGCAAGATCAGTAACATGGAAAAGATTTCTTGCACACAGCATTGTAAGTAGTGTGGTGAGCCCTACTATTACTCTGCAAGTTACCAGGCAAACCTGACCTTTGTTCTTATTTTCTAGAGGCCACCTGGACAGAGTTGGTGTGTGATCCAAAACCTGTGATGAGAAGGTTCAAATAGCAGATATTAACAGCTAGACCACTGCTGCAGACCTGGGTATTTCCACCCTCACCACTACCTTCTCTGGAGCATTTATTCACCAAGCACTTAAAGTCAGTGGAAGCTATTCCCATCCTTCCTTGGCATAGATGCTTGCAAATGAAATGACGATAGGAAACACTCGCATTTCTTTCAAATCACAGAAACCTTATTTCAATTTGAGTTTTGGAAAAAAACTTGGGAAGTACTAATTACTCCAGCTGGTTCATTCCAGGACAAGCAAAGAGAGAAGAAAAACAAGGCTCTTCAGCTCTTGTTGCAAAAGAGCAAAGCAGACCAAAAGCAGCAGCAAAGAGAAGCAGAGGTATGAGGTAAACCCCTTGGATGTGCCTTCGCAAGACATTACAGCGCACTTCTCACTCTCTGTCAACCAGCCCCATTCTGACACCATAAAGTAGAGCAACTCGAGGTAACTCTGGATTAGGCCAGTTGGAGGCAGCTTCTCCATAACTGCACACCAGCTGGGAACTGTTCTTACTCAGCCACGTTCACGCTGCCCTCTTCAAGACAAACTAGAGGAGACCATTGCCAAAGGTGCCCATTCCTCTGCTCCCTGCCAGCAGCAATCGCTTTTGGTCAACACAGCTCTCAATTAACTCCTTGCACATCTAGAGAAGCAACATGGAGACAATCTAGGATGAACCGTGTGCCTCAAATACTGACCAAACACATTATTATTAATTCTCATTAATATGTGCTTCCTCTGCGAAAATGCTTCTCCTGCATAATATTTGTATCAAATTACTTCCACACTAAGCTTCTACTTACAGATTTTCTAGTGTGATTCAGTAAATTATTTACTCAGCCCCAAAACACTGCTATCTTTCTAAGTATGCATTTGGCTATCTCTTTGGCTGTTTACAGTTTGTAATCTTAAAAAAAAAATTATTGAACTGCAGAGTTCATTGTCGTAGAGTTATTTTGCAGCACGTTATTCCATACATGGGATTTCAAGGAGATGATTAAAAGGAAAATAATCCGTTTATTTTGCTCACACTCCATCCATCCCATTTTGTTCATATCTAAAAGTACTAAGATTTTCTAGAGTAAGAGGTTTCATAGCTAACCTTTTCTTTATCCCTCTTTTGGCCCCAGTCCCCTATCAAAACACAATCTCCCACCCTGACAGAAAGAGCCCTTATGAATACAAATGCTTCTGGACAACTTTTTATTTGGCAGCTGTATAGCATTATGGACTTATTATCCACGAAAGAGTTTTACTTTCCTCAAACTGGAATTAAAGTGCATTAGAAAACCAAGAAAAATGTTGTTATTGCACATCACACTGGGTCAGGCAGCTTTAGAAAATCCCCAGAAGTAAAGGAGAAAACCATTTGCTTTTTTCCTGTACCATCAGGATCATCTGACCAACTGCTAATTGTACTGCTGAGGTTTTAAAGACCTCTATTCAGGTAAGTGCTGGCCAAAAAAAAACCCCTCTCATTCATCAAAGCACAAGTACTTTCAAGAGTAGCCTAGTAACACAGAAAAGACTTGAAAATCCTCAAAGTCCAGCCACCTATGGAGTGATCATGTGAAAAAATGTCAAAGAATCACTTTTGTAAACGCTTAAGACAACTGCTACTGAGTGGTAAATACAAAATACTGTTTAATTGCAATTTTCAAAAATTCTTCCTGCTTTCAGTCATTATATGTCTGTCCCTCTGATAGAAATGGGAATTCTTTCAGTTTTCAAGCCTGTGCTCTCCTTTCATTGCAATGAGGACCTAATTCAGAGCTTTAAACTGTGTTCTGCAATGCATAATTAATCTGGCTTCATAGAGACCTGGACAAAAGACCCCATTCAATCTTCAGCTCCTTCCCCCTGAGATATTGTTATTTCTAAAAACTCCTGCCAGCTGGGCTGGAGGGAAATCTCAGCACTGTGGGAGAATGAACAAACTACAGGCCTCCAAGGGATTTGAAGTAACTATCTGACTAAATTGGATTAGAAAGTAAGGAAGGGGAGGGGAAGGAGGGCTTATTCTGAAGTCTACAAAAGCTCATAAAAAATTCTTAGAAGATTTTCATATGGTGAAGGGGAGAGAAATATGCAAGTTTTTATAACAAAACTGAGAAAGAATTTTAAAACATGCGTGAGCCAATACACTTGGGGATATTTGAAGGGATTACTGCTGGTATTATTTCAGGAAAACTGTTGTGTCTGCCTTGGGAGCTTTGAAATGGCATTTCTATGCAAAATCTGGGCTGCCCTGCAATCCAAAATAGTCATACTTTCCTTCCAGGTATTTGATACATATCCTGTTTGAACCTATAATGTAACCTAACCATAAGTTGCTTTAAGTTTCCTCCAAAGCACATCGCAATCAAAAGCCTCTGCCCAGAAGGATTTCAAAGGGCTGTGGAAAAACAAATTCAGTCCTCTTAAGAGAGCCAGCACCCTGCTTTCGTTCCCCTCAAGCTCATTCTCCAAAGTGTGTCAGTGACACTGCCCAGATCACCTGGCCATCTCTCACACTTTTCACAATATTTTTAGCAGGCACATGCTCAGGAATATTGTCCCATTTACCAGCAGACCTTTTGGAAGACAAGGTGGAAAAAGCTCAGAGCCCTGTTGGGAGAGTGGGTGCCTGGAGGAAAAGATGCTTTGAGCTCTCTGTCTCCCCTGGCTGCCTCTGCTGTCCCCCTTGACAGGGACCAGCTGCTTGCAGGCTCTGCTCCTGCAGCACTAATGCTGGGAAGTTATGTGGGTTTAGCCAGGACGAAACTTGGCTCACTTGCTTCAGAAATATTTTCAGAAGTCAGATCTTTTAGCCACCCTAACCAACACTCCCCATACTAGAGTGGGCAGCCCTTACTTACAACAGCAGTGACTTCTCCACGGTCAAAACAAAAATATTCCCTAAAAGCTGATCTACTTAGATATTGTTATGGAGTAAAAACTGGTACTTTTCAGAGGTCTGGCATGCACTGACAAGATCAGCATGCACAAAGAAAAATGCACCCTGCTGAATGATGCATCTGTGTAAAGATGGGTGCACAAAAATTAAAACACATCAGAGCAATCCTAGTCAGCCCTAACAAAATCAAACATTTGGTTTTCTTCTTTATCATCCTTTGCTATTTCTAGATGTATTGTCACAGAATAATTTTATATGATCTCCCTTTGCCCTGGGGAGGAAGTGCAGGGAAGAAAGAGGGGAGCAGAACTAAAAAAAATTTTGAAAAGGAGAAAACAAGATTCAGCAAAATCTTTCAAAACAGTGGAGGCTTTTTAAAGGGTGCCACTTCATAAAGAAACACTTGTATGTAACTTAGCAACAGTAACAACAAAAGTACTGGTAGCTCATATTCCAAACAGAGAAATGTTTAAAACATTAACTTGTTATATAAAATCCATACAACCCCTTTCCAGTTTCTTTAATTCCTGGGGTGCAGGAAAAGCAAGACAACACCACCACCACTCTTTCTTTCCCAGCCAACATAATGAGCCACTTTGGATTGCGTGCAACTGTTATCACAAGTTGTTGGATGTTGTCAAATCCATATTGAGGCATCGCATCAAAAATCCTTACTCACAGCAGTAATCTAACAACTCTGAATAACACTGTGGCATTTCTTGAAAGGGACAACGAAAGGTTTCACATCTGTGAAAGAGAAAGCCTGGTGGAGGTAAAAAAAAAAAAACAATGTCATTCAGCTAAACGCATCCTGAGTAGTGCTAACACAAAAGATCTACCTAAATTAGCCCTGATTTTTCTCAACTGACAAAAGATCTCAAGGTCTCAAAATTGGCAGTGAAGACTGCAAGGAGCAAAGGACAGACAGTCCAAGCCAGGGCAGCAGAAGTCAGTGTTAAATCCCATCCCCATGCTCTGGACTCTGCATTGCACTGCTCTGAGCATGAGACCGCACTGAGACTCTGCTGGCAGATGACGCTTTCCCCACAGGGGCTTACCCACCACGGTCAGGACCTTTCCTAGCAATGCACAGCAGCCCTCCTCACTCCCACACTGACCCATCTTCTCCAGGCCACCCATGGAGCTGGCACCACACGGGGAGCCTGTAGAAATTCTGAAGCGCACCCAGGACAGGAGCAGAGCCAGAGCAACCATTATGGGTGTGCAGGCAAAACCCAAATCTGCTGCTTCAGTGAAAAAAATAAATTTGTTCTCTCTGCAAGGATGACAGAAGTTTGGCAGCAGCACTGGGCAGGTGATGGAGGGAAAAAGAGAGGAGCCTGGCAAGGGTGCAGATTTCTGCAAAGGGTCTGAGACTTGCTCCTCCTGCAAGAAAGGGAAAAGAGTGTGGCTAGAAAGGAAAGCAGAAGAGGCTGGGATTTACTATTCCTACTCCTGTGCTAAAGGTGGAGAGGGCATAGAGCAGAGCTGTCTGCCTCCGGAGGAAGAAGGTCCCTGCCCCCAGCCACACCACTTCACAGACAAGGAGTGGGGCATGAATCAAGACTTTCATTCATACATCTCCAAGATTATTTCTTCCTTAGAGAAGAAAACCAAGGCATGGCAAGAGGCAGGATTTAAGAATCCTGCATCTTACAGAACGGGTCGAAGAGGAACCTGAAAGTTTTGGACAAAACTTCTTAATCCCCATGCATTAGTGCAATCCTAGGAAGCTAAAGAGACACCCTGCTGTTCACCCTGCTCCCAGACCTAAAGCTCACCCCGCTCCCACACCTGGGTGATGCTCAGCTCAGCCCAGCCCCTGCCTCACCCTGCATCTGCCAGCTGACCCAGTGCAGTTGTTCCCTAACTTGCTCCACACGCATACTCATCTGGGTATAAATACTCAACCCAGCAGCTGAAGCAGATCAGCCAAATAACACCACAGCAATCTGACTGACTTTGACTGGCAGGAGTGGAACACCCGGGCCCGGCCCAGCCCCGTGGGGCCAGCGGTCCCACAGGCACGGTGGTGGTCTCCATCACCCCCAGCTGCCTGTTCCCAAGGGCTCTCATCCAGCCATCCCTGCCCCCGCAAGCCCTGACGCTTCATCCACCAGAAACATGAGGGGAAATTTTAGCTCGGTTTTGCTAACTCTGCATCAGCTGCCACATTGAAAACCCACCAAAAAATCTCTTAAAATGGGATAAGTTAATATCAAAAGAGGAAGTGGGGCTCTTCAGCAATAACTTTGTCTGCTATGGAGCACTTCAGCTCCACTCCTCAAAATCTACTGTCTGCCTCATCTCACAAAAATAGGTCGTTAACTTCCTTTCTCTTAGTGCTTACTCCACATTTTAAAAGTGTACTAAAATAACTCAAAAATAATTTAGTTCCCTCGTTCCCTCCACCCCTTTTCTTCCAAACCTTGGGCTTTAATTGACAGTAATCCCCAGCACAAAACAAGAGTACAACTCAAAAGGGCCTGAGACTAAGAAAAAATTGAGGAATAAAAGGCCAAACTTTCCCGTCACTTACTCTGATATCACCTTTGGTTTACGAAAAAAAAAAAGTGAGAAATGTGACTCTAACATCCTCAAAAGGAGGCAGCAGTCTGTCTTCTATATGTATTCCAGATCTAAACAGCCCAAGCAATTTCCATAGAGGGACTACACAGCATGAAAGACAGGCACAGAAATACTCCAGAGCACACCTGGTTACAGTCCCATGTCCAGCCTCAGGAGAACAGTACTGAGCACGCACTCTGTGTAACCCCTCTTGTTCTCAGCTGCCTCCTTCATAAGCTACAAACTGCAGGGACCCACCATCCTGCCTTGTCCTCATCTCCCTGTTGAAATGTAATTCTTCAAAATTTCGAGTCTTGTAAATGCTGTTACTTGATGTCATCCAAAGGGTTTAAACTGGGCATCAAAACTTCAAAATGTTGCTTAAATGGAATACAAAAATGAAAAAAAAGTTTCTCACTCAGCTATAGCAATTAGTTCTGCAAAGGAAATAACTCAGAATAGAAATTTCTAACTTTAAAGTTCAACAGATCCTGCTGAAATATGCAATATACAGAGCCATGCATTTTAAGCATAAAAAAAATAAAGTTCTTTAGAAAACAGACCAAGAAGACAGTGGTGTAAATGCAACACTGGCTCAAATTTTGGGCAAAAGCATTCTTAAAAGTTGTCAATTTTACAAGTGTCCAGTATTATAGTAAGAGCAATTAAATCCAGAAGAAAATTTTGGCTTGTCAGCTCTAATAAGGATGACATTGCAGAGACTCTCAGGAGAGCAGAGATCCAAGCCCAGTCTCAGACACATCACGCTGAGGTCAGAAGATTTCCATTTGCTTGGCTCTATTAGCCTAGGTAGAACAATCTGTTGTATTACTGCCTTGTGCCCAGTCTAGGATGTCCCATGCAACTCCTGCTGCACCAAAACCAATGTAAAATAAAAACTCTATTATCAGAAATGCTGATAATAAACACTTTTAAAGCTTTAAAGGAATCATTTTAAATGAAAAAAAGGAGAAGAGGTGGTTCCAAAGGCAAACTAATCTTTTTGATCAAACATTGCAAAATATTATCAACGTCCAAATTCCTTTTTATCCCAGGACGTGTTCTTCAGATTGCATAAAGGCATTACACATCCCTAAATTTCGGCATGGGTTATTGACGGTTCACAGCCCTAAAATGCAGCACAGACCTCTTCTGCTTATGCTGTAAAAATACTCTGTGGTCTTGCTTAATAACAGTTGTGGAGAGCACAGAAATAGTCGGGGGAAAGAGCTGGGAGCAGGATGTACTGTCTCCTGGCGTACTGCTCAGTACACGTTCCACCAAACTGCAGCTCGGGGAGCTGATGGGTGGTGACACAAACACATACGTGTGCTCTCCCTCCCACCCAGGTGGTATTTTTATTTCTAACGTCCCTTTCCCTGGGCAGCAGGGAAGGTTTGACAGAGCCAGAGAGAGTCACACGGGATGCTTAGGAGCTGGCAGGCTCTGGCCTGAATTTTACCCACTGACCACAAAGTACAAAGCAGTTTAAAGCTTAGGTTGAAGTTTTTGTTAAAGAGATGTCATTGTAGATGGGGGACATGAGACTAGGAGCGTGTGATGAAGCCAAGCCTTGGTTCCTCTGACATGATGAGCCCAAGGCAGACCTGACAGCAATAATGCTCTGCAAGAGGAAGGTCTGTGGGAGCCATGTGGGCCCAGGTCCGTGGGCTTTGGTCAGCAGACACATCCCCTGCCCTGCTGCCATCCCAGCACCCTGCAGTCTCTACAACAGTCGTACTGATCAGCTGGTTCAGAGACCATCCTGGTTAAAACAGCCGTGCCTGGGCTGCTCGATGCATTACAGCTCTGTATGAACCCGTGATTTAATCACTGCATCTCTGCAGGCATCAACCTTTCTCCAGGCTATTCATGGCACCTAGTGCCACACAGACAACATCCAAACCACTTAAAGAAAAGCGGTAATGTAAGCTGTGCCATTGTGTATTATTCCAGAGACGCAGAAACTGATAAAATGGCAACTTTTAAAAAGCCTTTTTCTAGTAGATGTTTGTTTCATCCAGGTGATGGGTTTTATTTCAAAAATTAGTGCTAAAGGCATACATGTTACCCATTCCTTCACCAAATCAGAGGAAAGGGACTAGCAGTACAAGACACCCCATCAAGACAGAAGCTATTTTGTCCTCTGGAACTATGAAGCCACAGCATGAGCCTCCTCCCTTGTGTAACAGGACCAGCTTCACGGATGCCACATTCATGTCACTCACACTAGTGAGTTACAAAAAAACCTACTAGTGGAAGGGAGGTGGCTGTGCTTTCTCCGCTTAGACATTTTAAGAAAAAAAAAAATGTGTGGAGGGAGAAAGAAAACAGCCCCTCCTATCCCCAAGATTCTGAAGATAACTGGGATCAGAAAGTTGGATAATGAATGACATTTTAAAATGAAAAGCCATCTACATGATCTTTTGAGTGCCCTAGCTGATTTAATTCCCTTTTCAAGCATCCTAAAAAAGTGAATTAGGAAATGGAGATTAGATCAAAGTTGGCAGGGGAAGAAACAAGAAAACAAAACAAAATCAGCCACTCAGCTGCTATTGAAATGTTTAATCTAAACCTTTTTCTGGTTTAAAAATAGAAACTATTTATAAGACAATGTGTGCTTTAATCAGAATGCAAGAAACAAGCCAATAATTAAAAGTTCAAAATAAAGGTTTAAACTCAAACATAGTTTTGCAACTACAGTTACAGCCAGATTACAAAATTCCTTTCACACAATGCACATAGCATCCTTTGAGACTTAATGACATTCTGCAGCTGGGGTAGTATGAATCTGAGTTCTTTCTGTTCTGACTTATTTACTTCTGCAAGAAAATTCCCCATGGCAACTGGCCAAAGGGGCTTGTCTCCTTAGTGTGTGAAATGTGAGCAGATACAAACTTGACACCATATTTCATCCCTTCGCCTTCCCTCGTGTATGCATTCCTAACTGTAAATCAAGGGGTGGCACTGACCGTTCTGGGGTAGCAGGAAGCAGCTTATTCAGAAAGATAGGAAGTGACAAAGGAGGAAAAAAACACACATTGCAATGCTTCAAGGCAGTTTCTGAATCTATAGTGAGATTCTTCTCACTCGTAATCAAGACGAGCTGAAACTGTGCAACAGCTGATTCCCTTCTAAAAATGTGACAGTTTTTCCTTTTATTGAGCTTTTAGAGATGCATTAATCTCTGGTTCTAAACAGAAATCAGTAGAAATTTGTCAATACTTGATAATACACATCTGTACTTGCTGCGGCACCCCTCTCAATTACAGTCTCTTTTCAGGAATGCAAGTTGGGATTTTCCTGTGTGGAGGGTCCACTAAAACACAGAACACTTCTGCAGCACAGTCTGCCAAAGCTGATTATGAAAGAGGCAATTTGGAACATGGAGCCTCAAGCTGGACTTTAGAAAACAAGAGGCACCTGGGAAATGATGTGCAACTCTCAGAGACTCTAAATACACTCTGGCAAAACCAGAATTCCCCTAAGGACCTCAGCCAGCCAAGGGTGAAACCGTGACCTTGGACACATGTTTACCCTTCTTGGAGCTGATATGCATAATGCATCTGCTATTTTAGCTAAGGGATGCCATCATCCTGGTTTTCCCTCCAATTCCTGACTGCACAGCTATGTTTAGGAGTGACACCAGTAAAACTTACTTAAAAGATTTTTAGTTAACAAGGTACATTTTCTGAGAAAGCCTGAAAGAGTCTCAAAATATTGCTATGCACTTCTGAACATACTCTAAAATGTTCCATGGTTATCAGTCTATGTCTAGCTATTTTGTCCTACACACTAAAGATTTTCAGGCTGCAGACTGCCCTGGAGAGAATCATGTGATTCCTTTTTGCTTTTGGAGACATCCTTCCAATTTTTTTTGTTAACCCCCAAAAATGTCATTGCTATGGGTGTGACAATATTTTAATTCATTTCACTTGAAATGAGGGTGTCTTACTAGAAGTTTCAAGGAACAAGACCAAAACCAAAATTCTGACAGTTCAACCATGTTTTGCTTGTTGCTATTTTAAATTTACAAACAAACAAGATCAAAAAATTTTGTTCTGTGGGCTGCAGAGGACCCAGCCATTGGTGTCAAGAGCACCTCACAGTAGCTGTGCTCACACCTCGGCTCCCCACAGGGCTGGGATCTTGTTCAGACTGGCTGCAGTGAAGAGGCACTCCAGGGCAGGGAAGCTGAGCCAGGTGAGTACAATCTGCACCCACTCATCTCAACCTGCACAGCGCTCCCCATGCTAGCCCAAACAAGTGAGAACAGATTAATCTGTGCAAAAATTATGCCAAAAACACTATCAGTGTAACTAACTCTACTCAAAATGCTTACAAAGTTTAGTGATTCAGTTCTCATTTAAATAAACGGAAAACAACTTTGGAAGTTTTGAAGGAAAACCCAGGAAGCTGTAACCAACAGAAGGAATCAACAGGCCAAATTCTGCCTGTGCTAAAGCCTGCTGCAGAAAGTCTCCCATTAACATCTGTGTAACAGCTACTGGATCTGTGAGATGTAGCAATCAAACATGCATGTGATTAAAGCCTGGTTGGCTAGGCTGTTTATAACAGAAACAGAAATGCAAATGCGAAATAGTGAATGGCAAATTTGAGCTCCCAGATTATTTTTGTTGTTTCAGTAGTTCTCTGCAAAACACAGAAACAAGTGATGTAAGCATTTTAAGAGGCTCAAACTGTAAATTCTTTGGGTACTGCCAGAGAAGGGTTAGATACAGGCCCTTATGCTTCTAGGAGAATAATACTGAAGCAACTGCTCACTATGGAGAAGAAAAGTTAACCATCAGCTAACAAATGAAAGGAAGAGAGAGAAAAGCCTGTACAGAAAAGCAGGAAAGCTTTAAGTGCAGTTTCATTCCTGAGATGGAATGGAGACAGATGAAGGAGAGGGCTTTTACAACACTATCCAAAATAGGTAACAAGGATGAAGGGGAGGGGGGAAATTATTTTGTCTTTTCTCTGGGAAGCAGAGCAGCAATGCCAAGATTTGGGATCCTAGGAACAAAATGAAAGAGGACATGTATTCTAGGGTATTTGTCGTTCTACCTTGTCACACACTGTTTTGCTGTTGCTGTCAGGGTGTGCCACAAGATTTGTTTGTTCCGAGGGGAGAGAAAGGACTGCTGCATTACTTCTTCAGCTGAAAGCAGGCAGAAAACTATGTAACTGCTGTTGGCTCTGAAACATTTCCAGACCAGACCCTCCTGCTTCCTTGGCTGGGAGGAGAGATTGTAGTAGTTACTCCACCACTTTACACCTAAGGAGGTCTTAACTGGCCTACTGTGACCCAATTCTGCTCCATTTACAATAGCAAAAGGGTCAGAAGAGAGTAAAAAATATTGGCTGGGAGGCAGAGGGAGAACAGCAGAGGGGCATGTGCTCAGAGAAGTCCTCCATCAGTGCCTAAGCAGCATCTCTTGGAGGAACAGCACAACATAACTGTTCAGAAAAGGACAGGCTTATAGGAATTTACATGTTCTCATAAGCTGCAGTAATAAAAGAACATTTTGAAAGAAATAATAACAAAAGAAGGAATTAGGGACAGACAAATTGTTCATCAGCTCTAAAACAAGAATTTGGCAATACTAAGTCAGCTGTTTCATATCATTTCAAAATAGATGGGTTTGGGTTACTTTCCTCTTTTTAAAGGTTTTTTCCCCCCTCCCCAGCACCATTACTCAAGTTCACATAACAGGTCAAAACAACTAAAAAATGGAAAAAAATCACAAACAATAGTTGAGGTTCAAAAGGCAATTACTCTACAGAATATGATTTTGACTTTCTATTAAAGGGACCTGCTTTACACAAATCCTAAGACAGCACAGGCTGGCACTAATACATTTGTGTCAGGAGGGCCACTGATTCACAGTACCTGAAGGTTTGTTCCAAGTACTCTTAGGTTCAGCCTCTGTGGGGCCTGAGTCTGTTGAGCCGGGAGGAGCCAGATACTTTTTAAATGCTGAGCTTTTGAGAAAACAGATCAGTAGTCAGCTTTTTCAAAAAAGCTTTCATATTTTAAAGAGTTATCTGTTTGGGGATGTGGGTTGTTGTTTTTTGGCTTTGGGGTTTTTTTAAATAGAGGAAAATAGAGGAAAAATTCTAAAGGATTTGGTACTTGGAGAGTGGGTGACATGGGCTGACTGAAAAGCACTCCCTGTAGATATGGAATCTGAAGGAAGTATTAAGCACCATAGCATATATACTCAAATTTACTTAAAACACAAGTTCATTTTTTGTCCTACAAACATCTTTGAAAATACTGTGCAGCAGCTAGGATTGCACAACTGACTTAAACTACCCAACTCAGTGTACTAAATGCTCGCTAGTTGTCCCAGGGATTTATACACAAGGCTCCCTAATTTCACAACAGTGTCTCTAACAGCCTGTACACCATCCTCCAAGAGCAGCTTTCTCTCCCCACACTTCACTCGCATTCACCACTTCATTCCACCCTTTGAATTCGTGTTCCTGAAGGCCAGTGTTTCGCATTCACTCCAGCATTTAGGCATATGATGATGAAGGACAAAGCTGGTGATGGTCTCCAGAACAGGGAAGCCACTGCCCCTTTCCAAGCAAGGCAGGAAAGTGCTGTTTCAGAATAGTGAAGTCTCAAATTTTAAGGAAACTTTTACAACTCCACAAAAGCAGTTGTCAGGTTTCTGCAACCTGGGAAAAATCAGGCCATACTCTCCCTAGCACTTCTGTTTCAAAGCGGGGTGAGACACTGAAACCCCCCAGCTGCTCACTGAGGTTAGCCCAGCCCCTCAGAGCTGGGCACATCTTTTGATAACTCCACTAAAGCTCACTATGATTTTGCCCTCAGATCCCCACTTTGGCATGAGTTAAGCCCATCTAGACAAACAGGTTCACTGAAGTTCTTGTGACCTCCATGGCTAACAGATTTTAAGAAGATAAAAAGCTGAAGGTTCTTTGAGGAGCTTTCACTTCCATTCATTAACCACAAGGATCATACTGAGTGAGGAATCTCAACTTCAGTATAATTCATTTTTAAATGAAAAGAAAAAGAACAGACGTCAGGCCTTTTGCTCCTGGGGAAAAGAGAGTGGAATAAATGTTGTGTAATTTTCACTCTTGTTGATATTATTAGTGGGGATTTATACCATTGAGACCCATATCATCATCCATGAGCTTGGCACCTCAGCAACCCATCACAGCTGAGCAAGCAGTTTAAATCAGAGCTGAGGCTTGTCTCAGCAACATCCCACCAAAGAGTTCTCAGAGGGTAGAAATTTCTAGAGGCAGAAGAGTGAGATCAATGGCACCCCCAAGACTGATCTTGAGAAATGCACTGAAGTTTAGGCATTCCCC
>WEIT01014767.1:9989-28394 GCA_013389985.1 Dryoscopus gambensis | reverse complement strand
TGGCTTCTCTGCCAACTCTTTTTTTTATGAGTCATCATGGGATCAAATGCCTGTCACACAACAGAACAGAGATAACACATCCATAGACCACACTGTTACACGTCTCCACAGTTTTGTTCTAACATACCAGAAGAGGAGTCTCAAAATGACTGCTTCCTCAAGTCCAGCCACTTCTTCAAGTGTTACTCTATGTAAGCTTTGGGGAGTTGAACAAAGCACAACACTGTAAACGAGACTAGCATTAGCCAGGGCCAGGGGAGTCAGCCTGGTCACTGCTGTAGATTAGCCTGTGCTCCTGACTCCTCTGCCCAGCTGAAACACTGTGGTCCCCCAGGAACTGCTTCCAAGACATGCTTATTCCACCTGTGGCCAACCTTTGATTTCTCTAAAAATGCCAGAAGGGAGAACTGTGGGGGCAGCTACTGGCAAAACTGCTTTACAGCTTTAATTTTATTGATTTTAAATTGAACCTTTATAAAGGATCAGGCCTACTATGTAAAAGACTCTATTGTACTGGTAAAGAATATTCCTCCCCAAATCACCAAACCAGCAATTAAGTCCTCTAAAAAGAAGTCCTTACCTGTGGTCAGAGTTTTCATATGTCAAACAGTTATTTTTCTCAAAGAAAACCTTCTGGTATTTCTTTGTTTCTATTCAGTTATTCAGGATATTTCTTTGTCTTTAGTCTTCTCCATGAGTCCATACTATGAACATCATTAAATTAACCAATAATGAATTTCTTTAAAAATTTCTACAGCAACTTAAAAAAAATGGTTTATTAAAAGGTTTTTATTTCTAAGGGAATATTCAGAGAAACTCTGATCCTTTTCTTATATATGTTCACATCTTCCAAATGTGTCTGTAAGGAGTAACATTAATATATCACATTTATTCAGTACAATTATTCACTAATAGTTAAAATACTGAAAAATTCCAAAGATCAGCATGTTATATACAATATAGGAAAGAATACTAAAACACAAGCCAAATGGAAAGTCATCTTTAAAATCAGCAGCAAGACTCTTCCCCAGAGACTGAGTACAGTCAAAATAAAAAATTCTACCGAATAATTAACAGGTGTTACTGAAAATGGGGTGAAGTGGGTTTAGGCGTATATCCTGAAGGAAGTAACATGGTACCATATTAAACAGTGCATTACAGGAAAATGAAATCTTACCCACCTAGCTGTTGTTGAACCTCTAAGAACTGCCATTGCACAGGTGGTTAGTAAAGGCAGGAGCTAAGAAGGAAGTCTGGAGCACAACTGCATCCTTCTTCTTAAAAGTGTCTTAACATTGCTCCACTAGACAACTAAAATCACCCTGACAATGTAATAGAGGGCGTTGTCAAATAACAATGTGGCTGCTACACTCTACAGGAGTATCCAGGTCCAAAGCCCAGTGAAGTGGGCTTCAGTGGGCTCTGGATTAGGGCCGGGTTGCAGGAGGCAGAGAATCTGCTCTCTGTGCTTGGGCAGAAGCCCACACAACCCATCCTACAGCAATCAGCAAGAGTTCTTCTTGTGTACCTATGCTCTGTAATCCAAAGGTGAGTTGAGCCGTCTTTGACTATCCAAAGCTTGCAATAGCTGAACCAGAAGAGGTACAGAACACAGCGTTGCACAATTAGCTAGCCTGACAGACTGAAGTGTATATGTTCATAGTATGAACATGGAGAATACTTGGACTCCATGGACTCATGGAGAAGACTAAAGACAAAGAAATATCCTGAATAACTGAATGTAAACAAAGAAACATCAGAAGGTATTCTCTGAGAAAAATACCTGTTTGACATATGAAAACTCTGACCACAGTATGAGTCACTGCAAGTGACTTCTGATGATTCACTGCCATTTTTAAAACTCTGATAACAATCATAACAATCTCTAGTTGTTTCAAAAACTTTTTCTCTTCTTGTGAATAGTAGGTTTGGGTAGCTTTTCATATCAAAAACCTGTGATTTAGTTTTCTTCTTCTTTTTAAGCCCCTAAACAGACATGCTAGTGGGCTCTAGTGGGTAAGATTGCTTACATTTCTTGCTTGTTGTATCTTGGAAGCCCATCCCTAGTGCAGAGGATCGATCTTGACTGCTCTATCTCAGATTGTAAATTACTTGGAATTCTGGTGATGATGGTCATCTCCCAGGAAGTGGACCAAGGGAACAGAACTCATGCTAGCAGATCACTGAAATGCCACCAGATTATGTCTCTTGGTTACTTACATGGCCTTTGAGTTGTGACTCCTGCCTTACTTACACAGGAAGGTTGAGTTGCTCACTTGCACCAGTATCATTACTCAGATAAAAATAGCTTGAACATTCTGTCAGGTATGAGAAGGTTCCTCCCAGTCAAGCATGAATCCCTTTCCAAATGAGGTAATACAAACTGAAAACAAAAAAAAAAGTTTTTCCATATCAGAAAGAGACAGGTGTGGGTCGTTTGAGTTTAACTAAATCAAAGTATTTTGACACATTCAGCAGTGTCCATGTGGATGCAGTTTAGCAGTGACAGACTGGCCTACAATTACTAGTCCTCTTGACCATTCCCACAGTCTTCTGTCCTAAACATTTTTTCCCCAGCTGATCTGAATTTAGGCAAGGTAAAAATGTATCCTAGTAGTATCAAGGTATTCATACAAATTTTTCAGGCAACACTTCTGAAAATTGACATAATGCTGTTTTGTAATAGCTTTGAATAATTTTGGAAAGTCATTCAAGTTTAATGTGCTTTGCAGAAAAATTATTTGAATAAAATAAATTACACTCTTCCTAGTTTATACCGCAGGAAGAATTTCTTCACTCTGTTCATTCTGTATCTTATTACACACAGGTAATATGAAAATTTTGGATGGGCAACACCAATAGTCAGATAATTCTTCAGTAATTCTGCTCTGAATTTTTATTTTACTTCAAGGCGTACATCAGTGTGTGCCTGTCATCAGCCACATGGAAAAAACCAAGGAGTTTGAGATTATTTCTTGCTTGTATCATTGCTGATCCTGTGAACAATCCTTTCCAAGTCCCTTTCAGTGCAATACTGAAGAGGCTAACTACTAGCTAAACCAGTATGAGCCTGGATTGAGCTAAACTGTTTGACTTCATAACAGAATGCTTCTTTATTTAGTTACCAAGCCTCACCTAGGAATAGCAGCTAAGAGTAAATTTTTCCCAAGTTGTTTGTTAGAAAAATATGGCAGATAGAAAATTAGGTCTTAGCAGTGCAAGAGTAGACTGTAAAAATACTCTGGGCGAGACCTAAGACTGATCTAGCTCTGTATTCAACATCTGCTTTGGCTACTAGCAAATGAGAGGTCTCTCAGTTTGAAACCTCCTGATGGATCCATCCTGTGATGATTCGACTGATCTCTTTTAATTAATCTATATTTTGACTTTCTTGCTGTCCTGTGGCACTGGTTTTGCCACAGTATACTTGGACATCACATGGAAAAAGTATTCTCCTTCTCTTAGGCCTGCTGTCTGACCATTTTATGGAGTCACTCAAGTCCTTATGTTGCAAGAAATAGAAGTAAAAAACAAGAAAGCTTTTACTAAGTGTAAAATAATTTTATTGTATCCTATTAAATATATGGGCAGTGTTGTTTGCTTACAAATCAGTCCAAATTTCAAAGTCCCCACTGAATTTACCAGTTGGGAAAATGCATGTAGACCTGGCAGTTTATGCCATTTCGGTTACAGTATGGAGATCAACGCTTTTCTGATTCCTATGGGGACATCTGTTCATTAGCACACAGGGTGGCCAATATTGCTTTAGGTAAAGATCAGCTAGTTCCTCTGTTCTACACATTTTGGAAGAATAGCTTTGCTTATAAAATGTAACAAATGTTTCCTGGACTCTGGCCAATATATTTTTGATCCTTTCTTGATCTTCATTTTCACTAATCCTTTTCTTTTTGTATTCTTGCCTTTTGTTGACATGCCAAAATTCTGTCAGTCTTGTTTCCTCTTTCAAAAAACGTATTTTTGTTAAGTTGAATTAAGCAGTCTACCCTTTTGCCAAGAGCAAATTAAGTTCCCCCACACTGAAATCAAATTTCGTAAAGTGTCCGGGCAATTAGCTCTAATATGTGGTTGCTGTAACTCCTAATTTTCCCCTTTTAAGGGTTTTCTTTTTTCTCTGTCTTTGTTTCTGAACAGAAGACGTGAGATTCCTTCTTTTCCCTCTGGTTGTCACCTTTTAGTTCCGCAGCATCCAGCAACCATCCACTGATACTTGGCCAAACCTCACTTTTAATCTGTAACCCAAAGTTATTTAAGTAACAAATTGTTTCATTCTTCAACCAAAAAGCTGAGCTGGTGGACCAGCCTGCTGGAACTGGAACAGGAACAAAACTTGAAGAACAGACTTCTGAAGAGTTCTCCCAAGCACCATATTTAAATGTATCATATGCACATCCAGAGATTTCCCGTGACAATTTAAAACTGGCACAGCTCACCCACATAACAACAGAAGTCTTTTACATCAGAACGTATCTTCTGTGCATTTGTTGTCAGGGGGTTGATTCCAAGAGGTTCAAGGACAAAATAAGAGCACACAATTATTCCAAGTAGATGGGAAAGGAAAGGCCCAGTTTCAGAAGGTTCATGACAGAATTGTGACTGTTGTTGTATGAGGGAATGGCCCAGCTCTAGCCTAAGCTTCTTGCAAAGCTTTAGCATTCTCACATCTACATCAGCCTACCACAGGCTTTCTTCTTCAGGCTGCCTTCAGCAAAGAGTTTTTTCTTATCCTATTCCTCAAACCCTTTGTCTCGATGCACAAGTAGGATGCATAAGAAGAAGACCGCTCTCTGCTTGCCCTACCAAGAACTCTGTGGTGAGGAAGGATGTAATCAGAGCCAAGGAAGAGTTGTTTCAGCTCCAATAAAAAGTCATCTTATATCAAAAAGCCCAAATAATAAAAAGAAATCCTGGATGGTTTCCCAATGTCAACTAGATTAGGATCAGCTAATTTGTTCATGAGAAATTTGACAGTTTGAACATTACTCAGTCAGCCACCATCCTTCTCTTTCCTTTACATCCCCATTTATTTTGGCAGACTGAAATAGTGCACATGATAAAGCTGTATTATAGTAACAGCCATCGTGCTATTTTAAATATAACACTAGAAGTCAGAGAAAATCTGCATGGACTCCCAAGGACATAATATATATGTGTATACACCTAGATATTTATATATCTGCAACTTGACCAGCCACACTGCAAACACCCTAATGAAGCAATAACTGATTTCAACACATGAAACCTGCAATTACGTGAAATATTCTTTTGTTTAAAAAAAATTACTTCTATGCACAAATGCACCTAGAAGTGCTTTCCTGTGTCCATACTTCCAACTGCTGATTGCCAGTCCCTGTCAATGTAATAGTTCTTTAAGCCAAAGACGTGAGTATGTTCTGCTGTTGCTTTTCTCCCTTTCTTATTCCTGCTCACCCCTGCAGCACTCCTTAGTCTACCTCTTCCCTGATTTAGCTTTCTGTCAGCCCTATAAGTGATGCAGAAGGGATATGCAGCTGAGAGTCAAGTGTCTAGTCCTCACTGATATTCGCTGGGGACTAGTCACTAACTGCCCTTTTTGAAAATTCCCTTATGAATAGTAACATGCTAATAACTCAGTCTCTATTTCAAGTTAATGTGGCCAAAACAGCACCCAGAAATTCACAGCTAACCTTTGCCCTCAGCTGTATAATACCCATCTACTGCAGCCAATTCTTCTATTTCTTCCAGGCCACTTAAGATAATCTCCTTGTAGCCAAGGGCAAGAAGGTCAGCATGTATCACCAGAGAACAGGGAGAGGGATCCTGGGGGAGGATGTGGTGCCAGGTGGGAGGTGAAGCATCTTTTCCTGCAACTGTAGCACCACTTCCCCTGAATGGATGGGAAAGGGCTTGGAGATAGGTCATGAACCTCCTCCCCTTTCACTCTAGGCATCCCTGAACACTTGGCATTCCAAGCCCAGCACAGGCTCATCACACAGGATCTCACCGTAGCAACCTCGTGTGACCTGCTCCTAGTTTCATGCAGTACAGGAACACGGACAGCCACATTTCTCTGTGTAGTCAATACCAGAACTGCAGTGCCTGTACTCGCAGTGCCTCTAAGAAAAGGCTGGGATGTCTGAAGACAAGTCTTTTGAAGACAAGTTTGTGAATTCCCAAAAAATTCACCAATTTCATTCTTCTCCTCTATTTCATGAACCACCCACTACTCTTCTCTCTTCATCATTTTGTTTCCCATCTGGCAGACCTGATTCATGCTCTATTCTGTCCCACATGCTTCAGCTTCTTAATCCTTCTTGATTCTTACCCTGATAAGACTGACTTCTTTGTTATTAATGTTATCAAAAGGATGAATTAAAATTAATGCAAGACTTGTAATTCAGCTGGATTGTTGAAGTGAAAAGTCAAGCCAGTCAAAACAGCAAATGAAACATGCTCAAAGGCATATCACAGCAGCTTTTAAAAGAAAACACAGACTCTTTATAAAAGCCTAGGCTTCTAAACAGAAGACAGAAAGGTGCATGACCATACAAGGTCGTATGTATCCACAGAAGCTATTTGTGAAGTATATATGATACTTTTCAAAGATTTTAGGTCAGTTACATTATAAGCACAACCCATCTCATAATATAGCTACAGTATCCCTATGTCAAGCCTAAAATATAATCTATAGGAAAAAATAGTATTTTTATATTGTAATCTTGACACTATTTTCCTAATAACATCAGTCACCTTTTCTCTATATTTTCCTTATATTACAAATATTTTATCCAATATATTTGAGTTTGTTCATAATGCCATATAATATGCAGCTACTGGTTTTAAGCTTCAAATGAAAGGAAGAAGTCACTTTCTTTTTGAACAATGATTGCAGCCTGTTTCCCAGTGGCTTTAATTCTTATTCTTCTGGAACTTTATTTTGCAAGCTAAACAGTACTTAAATTTGTATTTCCTGGCCTTTACATTAGGATTTCCACTTCTACAACAAGCAGTCTTGAGAGGCATATTATTTTATAAGCATTATTTCCAAGTATGATCAAATGGGGAAAAATCAGAAAAATCGCAGATGGAAAATATATTTAATTATCTTGAGGTATAAAAGGCAAAGAAAAAAGTAGCTGTGAATGTATTAGAAGGAGGAGGAAAAAAATGTATAGATCCATTCCATAATGTAGGAGCAAGCAAGCATGGCTTCACATACACACAAACATGAAAGATATATTGCAATCAGACACTTGGAAGAAAATATATTTTAAGAAGGACAGAAGAGTACCAGACAGAGTACAGAAAAAGCAGGTTAAAGAACCAATTTAGATTAATGTTTTAGCCAGCAGAGGTAGATGAAATTTACTCTGGACAAAACTAGCAAAAGTTCAAAGTTGCCATTCCGGCTGATTTTGAAACTAACCAAGATACTTTCCCAAATATTAGTGTTTGCATGTGGGAACCTGGGGAGGAAAAAGGAACCTCTAGAAAATGAGAAAAGGCAGAAGTCTTTTACAGAAGGAGAAAGAAAGATGTGAAGATGCTGAGCATCATAAACTAATCAGTCTAAAAAGTACTGTAATGAATTACTGAACAAGCCATGTCAACAGCCTTAAAGATAATAAAGTGATTTTAAAAAGCAACAAGGGTGTGTCAAGAACAGCTGACTTCACACCAAACTAATTTATTTCTTTGGCAGGTAATATACATAAGAAGCACAGAAAGGAGAAGCAGAGGAAGGCTGTATTTCTACTGCAGTAAAGGTTTGTCATGGTCCACATGGTGTTCTTTCTTGGAGGGAAGCAGAATCTTGATATGGTCACCATCAGGTAGATAAGGTTGGCTGAATTGGTTTCAAATCTGCTTTTCAATGATTTCCCACCAAATAAAAAAAGTATCTCAAGTGGATGTGACTCTGCCTTGGGTTTTACTGAATCCAGCTGTATTTAATGTTTCCGTAGTGACTTGCACAGTACAGTAGAAATTGCCCAGTACAGCAGAAGGACGACATATCACACGGCTAGGAAAAAAAAGGAAATAATGGTTTATTCTGAGCTGGGAAGATTTCTGATGGTGCCTTCACCATCTGTGCTAATACTACGGGCCCCCAAAATGTATTGTATATTAGATGTATTCTGCTTCTCAACCCTCTTGCCAAGCCTGGGATCCATCCTGGTTCTCCTGTTAAATCAGAGGTGGAAGGATATTGCTTGTGCTGGGTAGTTTTGAAGAGGCATATAGTATTGTGAAGTTGATAAATGGATCTATGGATTTGACTCAAAGACCACTTCAGATAATACAAGTGATAGTGGTATACAGATGGGTGATAAAAGCCTTTTGGACAGATTCTGGAAGAATTTACTCCCTAGAATTTACTCCTTATTCCCTAGAAGAATGACTGAAGTATTTAAAAATCAGGTTGAATGATAATCTGACAACTGCACTTGTTTTTACTTTAGTGGCAGTAGTCTTTTGGGAGTAGCTCCACACTTCCATCATTAATTTACAGTAGTACTGATCCTCAGTGAGGCAAAACAGGCTGCAGCACTACTTGCAAAAAGTAAGTTTGTCTGATTTATAAGAGATCATGGGTCTGGCCCTACACGTTCAAATGTTAATGTATCTGTCTGTGTTGTGTGAATGTATTGGTGCTATTTCACCTGGGAGTATTTTGGGTGTTAATAGGAATTTAAAAAAAAAAATTTGGTTTATTTGGCATATTTTATTGTAAAAAAAATTTATTCAATAGGATTTGGTTTACTTTTGTTTTTACTGAACATTGGTACATATCCCATACTCAGGATTTTATATCGAAGGCCAATAACCACTAAGGTCGAGTTTAGGGGCAGAATTTCTTTTAATTATTTTAATTAATTAATCATACTTATACCTTTTGTTAACTTCAAAGTCAAATCACCCTTACTTCTCTTTATTTTTCAATCACAGACTGCCCACAAAAAAGGCCAGGCTTATTCATAGGCACCAAAACACAAGAAGGTTTGATCAAAAATAGCAAACTAAAATTGCACGCACAAGATTTCAGCGTCAAAGATTCAAAAGTCTGACCAGGAAAAACACTACCTCTCTATCTTAGCTGAGTACAGGAGTTTCCCAAAAAGCAAAAATACTGGCTTCAAGTACAAGGATAGATGAGCCGAACCTTAAAAATTGGTCTCATTCGCTTTGGCCAAAAGCTTGGGCAACTGAGCAAAATAAGCAAACCTAGGTTAACTTCCAGGTTAGATAGCTGAGTGTTGTGAAGACTCTGCCCCTGTGAATATTGCTTCAGAAAATGTAATTTCTTTTTCATAGCAACCTTTTCATTAGGTTCAAGAACAGGATAAAAGGGAGGAAAAAGAAAGCAGTATTTACAGTTGATCTTTTTTTTCACTTACCTCTCACACACAGTAGTGATTCATTTTTACCAATAAGGGAAAGTAAGAGCATACCTTTCATGAGTCATATTCTTTTTTCTTGTGGATTTCTCAGTTTTTAATGTCTTGTTTACTGGTTATCCTTTTAATTCCTTATGACAGAGATAAGCTTAGGAGTAAAAAGGTGACTACGAGATGTGCTTTCTCTTCATATTATCTTCCTTTGCATTTTTGAACAAAGTTGCAAATCATGTTTTCTTGTTGAAGTGAGAGGTTCAGCTCACTCTTAAGTGCCTAAAGTTATGGAATCTAAATACACATTATTTTCCTCTTTGGTGAAGAGATACATCTCATCAAGCAGGCCACCATACTGCATAGACAGGTATGCAAGTAGACTGAGGACTTACTTTTAGTTTTTATGGTATGAAGATCTTAATCAGCTTTTTGCAAAAAAAAAAAAACACCAACAAAAAATCAACTCCCCCAAAAAAACCTCAACAAACAAACTCAACAAATTTTACACGTATAAACATAAATTTCACAATTTAGCCCTGATATAACTCATCTGGGCCTCCCAAATCACACCAGAAATTATTCAGCCATACAGAGGTGAGGCTGAAAGGGCTCAAAAGTATTCACTGACTTTGCATGCCTCTGTTTACGGTTGTCTGGCTTTAAAGACTTACCAGCAGGTGTCTAATTTAGGCTACCTAAAAAAAGAGAAGAACTCAAAATGTGGGGGACTTTTTAGAAAAGATTTCCCCAAGTAGCTTGTACAAGGATTTTGAGTGAGCCAGTGCTCAATTCAGAAAGGACAACCAAGGGCCCAATCCAAAACTGACTGAAAGACACAGCCAGCTCGTATGACTCTCATGCTGTCATGCTCCTGAAAGTGGCAATCACAACATACACCAGATTATGTAGTATGATGCATGTGTTACAGGATTCTGAGGCACAGAAGTGATAGTTTTCATACTGAAATTATATATTGCTTTTGTACACACCTGGTATGTGCTCCGTATACAGACCTTGTCTTCTCTGAAACAAAGAAGGGAAAAACAAAGTGAAGGTTGGTTTTGATCCATTTCATTCATGATCTATGCTACAATCCTGAAACCAAGGAAAAACCCAATCTTTAATCTTTCTCATCTAGTCAAGGACTGCCTGAGGAAGCTACTGGAGTAATTTTGACTAGTACGTAGAAAGTGTACCTAGGCTGTTTAAGTTTTCTTCAATTTTCTGAAAGAGCAGTGTCACTTGGATACCAGCCATTCAAGTATTCTATATTTCTACTTCAGTTTTCATCTCCCTCATAGACCAATTGCACAAGATTTAAAACTTCAAAATATCTTAACCTTTCTTTGTGTGTGTTTCCAGTTCTGGTAAAATTGTTCACCCCTCCTCACTGGCTAATGGGGCTTAAAAGTTTCAGTTGTCTTGTCTTCCTTAAGACTTTGTAAAATATTGATTAACATGGCTTGCAATGCATCACTTTTCTTAATCAAAAAAAGCCTGTATTTTAATTCTTTTTCAAGTTACCACCAGGAGAGTCAGGATATGAAAATAAAATATTTTAACAATATAGACAGAAAGACAGTTTGGAGAAGTTAGACTAATCACCTGACAGTGGTGGAGTGCAAACAGAGGGGAGAAAGGAGGTCAAATGTACACCAGTTTCTCACACCTGTGAGAAAGTAGGTGTGGGGAAGAGTTCACTTAAGAAAAAATAGGGAAATGTAAAAGTCTGTAAGACACTGAGAACAGGTTGTTGAACTCCCACCCTTCCCAATCCATTCTGTTGAAATAAAAGAGGGCAGTATTTGTCTGCCTGTTAGTAAAAGAAATTGAGGCAGATTAAGAAGTTCTCTGACTCTTCTGCAAAAATAGAGGAAGAAAATCCCCAGGATCTTGATTATATGTATTTAACTAAGTACAGGATTTGGCCTAAAATTTTTCATTCCAAGAGAGAATTTATTTCTATTTTTTAAAATGAAATCTTTACTCAAGCAAGATAATACCCAACTTAAAGCAGAGTGTGAAATCCTCCCTTCTGGCTGGGGATCTGTTCTGCAGAGCCCTGGAAGGTAAGGTAAAAAAAGGATGCCATGGAGTATCTCTGCTCTTAATTCCCACTCTTGCATCTGTGTGAGCATACAGAGCAGCCCAACAGGCATGGGTGCACTGCATGGCATGGTTGATGTTGAGGACCCCATATCCACCTGCTGGATGTTATGTGAGGTTTCAGTTTGTTAGCAGCTGAGTCTGGCACCAGGTGCTGAAAGCTCCTGCCAGCCATTCCCAGTGAAGGCCCTGCATGTCCCCTCACCCGGGGCCCAGCTGGGTGGGATGGCAGCAGGGGCACCTACCTGCCAGGCCCTGTCCCAGCGGGAGGAGCAGGCAGAGAAGCACCAAGGCTCTTTGGCCAGGCAAGCTCAGGCATGAGCCAGGCCCCGAGCTGTTCAGTCATGTCCTCACCAAGGCATTTCTCACACAGGCAGAGAGAAGCAGAAGCTTAGGGGGCTGATGGATTTCAGGCCATGACCATCAGTGGTTTCAGGACTGTACCTTTTAAAGCATTATTCTGCTGCCTAAGCAACATTTTAGGGACCTGTATAGTACTTCAAGTCATTTGCCTGAAGCCACGACAGCCATTTGTGGCAGAACAGGGAAATACACCTTCATCCCCAGAGGCTCTGGCTAACACCACAACCGCACCAACGTCCTTCCTCTTTTCTCCTTCCTCCTGGCTGGTCAGAATCAGCTTGAAATCACGTAAGATATTTTGGTCACAGAGATGGGGCAATGTGAGAGGCATTGCAATTAGACAACTCTTCCTGAAATCAAGACACTTCAATGACAAGAAGTCCACGTGGTACGTAACTGGCTGGACTGAGACCAGTGGTCTGTCAGAGATGAAATGACTGCAGCCATATAAAATGAGAGATATTTGGGGGGATGCAAGAGGAAGAAGGCAGTGGTGAGGTGAAGAAAAATGCTATGTTATTTATTTAAAAGAAAATAAAACTCTTAGCTGCCATCCTGTTATACACAGTGGCAGAATTTCCGCTGACTTCAAGACAATGGGCTGGCAAGCCAAGCACGTCTGCAGAAAGCGGCCACCAGTGTGCAACTCGGCTGTCACTCCCTGCGAGGCTTCGAGATACCAACATATTGTTTCATCACAAATTAGCAGAACCACTTAAAGATTTGATTTTTTTTTTCAAACTGAAATATTCTGTTATATTCTGAATTATACTTTGTTTTCAGTATGTGACAAGATTTCTTTTAGGCCTTGAGGTTTTGGCTAATGCTATGATAGAAAAAGATGCAATACTAAGTATAGAATACTCTGCCTGTTTACGGAATCACAGAATGCTCAAGGTTGGAAGAGACATTCAAGATCATCTAGTTCAGCCATCAACCCAGCACCACCATAATCACCCCAACACCATATCCCCAAGTGCCACATCCAGAAACCTCTTGAGCATTTCCAAAGATGGTGACTTCAACACCTTCCTGAGAAATTTATTCTAGTGCCTGACCACTCTTTCAGTGAAAAATTATTTTTCTAACATCTAACCTGAACCTCAGTTTATTATATCAATACATAGAATATGAAAATTGAAATGATAGACCATTTTTGTAATTTCTTGCAAAAGTATTAAAAAATCAGCAATTCACATTATTTTTTTTTCTTGTTTAATTGAACAAGCACTTCAAGATTTCCACCCTACTTTCCATTCATTACTTTTTACAGGCTGTACTTGTATGAACAGGAATTTTAATCTCAAAACATAAAGCTTGAATTTTCAAAACTCAGGCAAGTTACCATGCTCAAAATCTTGCCCCTTCTAATGAAGGAGCTTTGCCAATTAATTTTAATGAAATTGTGATGGTGCCTATTACCTTTCACAAGTTTTGGATCAGGCCTTTGTTGAAAAATGTTTAATTATATCTCTCATCACACTAAAAATCTAAAGATATGGAAACTGATCAAAAGTAATTAATAAACTTTTTTCTTAAGGCTTGTTCCAACTTGTTGCTTAATTTGCTCTAGTCAAATATTTAATTTATAACACTTTATTTATTGAGTGCAAAAGAACAGTGAAAAACAATAACGATTAAAAATAAAATTAATGGAATATTTACCTCTATTTATAATAATCTCTTCAACAATTCATGTTTTCTAAATTACAGTGCCATTCTTTATGTCTTCATTGCACATACAGAAGTAGCAATGTATATGAGAATTGTTATCAAATATTCTGAGATATGTTTTCTTGTGGTATGTTTGCAAAATTAATGCAAGATGTATTCATCTCCCATTCCGTCCTTTATACTAATAAATCAGGAAAAAAGGAAAAAAGACAGTATCTTACTAAAAAGATATGGAGTAAGATATGGCCCTGGTTTTTTCCAACTCTCTAGGTTTATCAGGGTCCCAGAGTCTGAGCTCCTACAAGAAGGGAAAAATGTCTCAGCTCTAGTCCCAGGTGCTTGGGTGAGTGCACATGGAAGAGGGCTAGTGTTGGTTTTATGGCTCTACCATCAGGGTGGGAATGAGCAGGGACAAGAATGTCTGATTTCATATGGACTCCATGAAAACTGAGAAGAAAGTGGTGCTGATGATCAGCTTAGTGCCAAGTAAGAAGAAACTGCATTTCCAAATTTAGGGCAAAGCGTCAAAATATTGAGATTTGCTTTATTAAAAAAAAAAATTCTAAAAGGTTTCTGGAAAAACATCAAAGCAACTGTATCAAACCACTAAACACTGAAATGGTTCTTCTACATGATGTCAACTCAGCAGCACAAAGTATTATTTTTCTCTCTAATGTTTAACAGAATACAGACATCATAGTAGCACTAATGTAGAAGTTTTAAAAAACTTAAAATACAAATCAAATAAAAACTAAATAGCAAAAAAGAAATGAAATAACATATGGAAGCTGATAATGGTCATAAGATTCAAACTACTTAAAATTAAATAAAATCTTGTGAAATATTTGTATTTTGACAGTGTCTTCTGATAATTTTTCAGTATTTTAAAAGAATCTGACAATGAAGATCTTAGGGAAATGATACATTTGAGTCATGCTTGTCCTTTCCTTTCACTTTTTGTCATTCTGGTTTTTGGACAATAAAATGTGCAACAGCGGACATTAGTATCTAGTTCTGTTTGCATAATGGTGACAAGATATGATAGGTTTCAAAGATCTTTTTCCCCATGAATCATCTTTATTTTGAAATAATATAAAACAAATGCTCATCCCACCTACAGTCAACGCTTCCCAACTGAAATGCAACACCCTGTAAGAGGAAAGCAAGTTTTGTTGGAAAGTGTGGGAGAAGGTACTCAGGGGAAGACCAAACCATAGCAAACAGCTCAAGCTGTCCTCTGCTCTGGTAAATGTTTCCCTATACAGGGCTGCCACCATCCCTCCAGAACCCCACTGCTGGAGATGCTGTGCAAGCTGATATGATTTTCATCCATATGCCATAACCTGCAGGGTCTTAATTCCTGTTGCCTCACTGTGGTTTGAAAAGCAGAAGAATAGGACACCAGGTAGGAAGTTGCTTACAGTCATTCTGCTACATTGTATGAGATTAAATGAGGGGATTTCCCATCAAAGTGAAGGAGAAAGCACACCTGTAAAGACTGAGCATCAGCAATAATTTGGCATGGTTTCCTTCCTGCTCCAAAACCTGCTGGAATGTTTTTCACTTTTTTCAAACTCTCTTTTGTGTTACAGATGAAAAACAATATACAATTTTAAAGCTGCAAAGCTGTACTTTCCCACATGTTCACGTCTTAACATGACTGGACTATTTTTGGTTTAGAAAAACTAAAGAACTGCTTTTATACTTTTCTGTGTCTTTGCCTTTCAGTCTTGCTCTATGATTTATTTTGTTTCACTCTCCCTTTCTCTCTCATGTGTCATTGTGTTGAGACTCTTTAAAAACTGCCACACCCTCTGTACTTCACCACCAGGACAGCCTGGACTTTTCTTGTGCTTGGATCCCTACTTGGATGTCACTCTGCTGATAGAAGCCCAGAGTGCAGAGGGGAGATAAACCCCATTTCTCCTGTGTGAAATAACGGTTGGACAAGAGTTGACCAAAATACGTTCTGAAAGGGCCTGATCTAATATTCCCTGCAATCAATGGAAGGCCTTTAACTGACTTCAGCAGGTCTCAGATAAGGACCCACATTAATATTGCCATTATCATTTGTAACGGAGGCTCTGAGCACTGCTGTATGGTATGTTTGTAAGAGTAGGAAACAACTATGGCATGGCATGTTTGTCTCTGCTGTTTTAAAACAACATTATTTTCATGCAAATTTTTGTTTGCTTTGTTTTCTTTGCTGCTTTTATGTATCAGATGTGCCCTTATTAGAGGTCCTCCCTGTGTTTTGAAATCTCTCAAGCCTCAACAGGAAGATAATACTAAAAATCAACAAGGAAGTTTTTCCTCACATTTTAGGCATTTGTGGTGATTAAGCTTTAAGGAAAAAAAAAACCTTTGGAATAATTCAGATGAAAGAAGAAGTCCCACTTTATTTAATCAGGTCTCATTTGTATAGGTGACAGTGATACCATTATCCTTCATGTTGCATTGTCTTCCAGAATGAAACAGACCTTAGTATCTGACAGAAGAACCCAAGCTGAACTTTCTCAGGCCAGAGATGTGGAAGACTTTTAAGAGAGGCATAAATACTGCTTTCCTTTTAGAAAATTGCCTAAATACTGTGTAATAAAAAACTGTAGATATCAGAAAAATTAATGCCTCTGTTGACTTCCAGCAAAAAAAAAAAAAAGAAGTGGAGCATAGTAAATAGTAGTATCTGTATGTCACCAGCAAGGTTTGTCTGTATGAAAAACTATATAGTTTAAAATTAATATTTTCAGTTAAACTGATGAAGTAAAAATAATTGAAATGTGTCATTCATATAAATTTTATCCCAAATGGATAGTTAAATCTAAATTAATACATGGCAGGCTGAACAAAAACAATATGCTTTGTATCATGTTTCGCTCTGTTTTCCCTCACTTGCTTTCCAGTGTGATTTCAAGATAAACAGCCTCAACTTTGGTAAAGATGAAAATCTATGTCTGGCCTTAGTACTCTGAAGCACTAAAATGCTGATGAAGTTACAGAATAGACAAAATAGAAGGAGTTCTCAGAGGCAGCTACCAGGTTTTAACACTGACAGTTAGATGTAAGGGATAGATCCATCAGTTTGCAATAGTGTAGGAAAAGAATATTGGCTTGCCAATCATAACTTTCCTAATCAAGGAGGGAGATAAAAAAGAAAATAAAATGTGAAAGCCTTCAAAGTCCCAAGAAACATAACTATTGCTTTATGTCTAAATAAATGAGATGGTAATACAGCCAAAGGGTTACTATAAAGTGCTTCCCTAAGATGTCATTCTGTGAAAGTAATTAAATTTTAGACTAACATAGTAATTGTTATTTCTGAAAAGGTGGATGGCTTTCTAGTCACATGCCACTGGCACTCAAGGAACACCACTGAGATGATCCTAGTAAATAGGAAGTTGGCCATTTAACAAAGTATTTGAGACAGATGCTACAAAAGTATTTGCAGCTACTGAAAGGACACAGAAAAGCATAGCAAGCACGTGTGATCAAAACAATAGGCAGTACTTTAAAAATTATCTTGATCACAGATGTGCTAGGAATGCAAAATGTAGGAAATGACAGAGGAAGGGTCATTTTTCAGATGTGTGCTGAACAAAAGGCACCCAGGAGGAGCATGCAGAGCCATTCTTCTCAGGCTCTATTACTTGTGTCGCTAAGTGTGATGAACCCTGGAGAGCAGGTTTCCTACTTCGTGGCAAGCATACGAGCTTTAAAACAGGCTTGGTATTTCTGTTGTCAGAGCTAGTATACAATCATCTTCATTGCCAATCCAAGCTAAAATAAGCCAGTGTTGCCGTCCTTAGCTTAGCANTCCTTAGCTTAGCAGGAAAACGGGAAGTGAAAGGGCAGTTTACAGAGGAGACAGCACACTGGGGCTGTTGGTTGAGACCCCGTGTACAGGACAGACAGAGATTTGCAGTCTGTTAAGCTGTAGTGTCATACCAATGCAGCTGATACAGAAGGGGATATCTGAAGAATGTAGATCTCTTGAAAGTGTCAAGAAGGATGAAAAACTGGAGAGTGATGCGGCAGTGTTGCAGTGGTCATATCTCATTTCTCGACAAGAAGATCACTGCAAGTGGAGAGCATTTTCTCATGCAAAGGGAATTAGCTGGTGGGCTTTGTGCTGTTTTGTGATATGAGACCAGTGGAAGACACTTATTCTACAAATGAATCTTTTGTGAGTTTCACTGCTGCCTACAGTAACCGTGAGGTTATTCTGCACAGTCAGCCCATCTGTATCAGAAAGGAAGGGAATATAGAATGAAGGGGCCTTTCCAACACCCATTAAAAAAATTGTGTAGTGTAGCAAATTGTCTGGAAATGTTTCTTATAAAACAAAGAATGGTAGTGGTCCTTGCCACATAAAAGTAAAATGGTCTATTTCCTTCTTTCTTTTCTTTCTTTCTTTCTTTCTTTCTTTCTCTCTTTCTCTCTTTCTCTCTTTCTCTTTCTCTCTTTCTTTCTTCTCTTCTATGAAATCACATGAAGATTTTATGACTTGTTCCACAAAAATTTCTGTTAATACAGTATTGGGTTGAATTACTCCAAAGCTTTTCCTGTGGAAAGATTTGATAACAGTGACTATCCCAACCTGTCATCCAGTTACAGAAAAAAAACCTTAACATATTTATGCTGTGGAAGAATGCACAGACACCAGAGGGTCAGGGAATTCTACAGGCCATTGATCTTTGGGAAAGTCAAAGCCAACAGAACTACATTTGCCTGACCAGTACCTTACAGAGTAGAGTAAATAGTCATCCCTGCCTTTTCAAGCAGTAGTGAATTGCTAGCTACAAGCAAAAAGAGCATATTTTTTGTAGGTTTGAGGTAATCCCTAAAACCTGGAGAGGAAACTGAAAATAGAAGA
>WEIT01014766.1:477770-501375 GCA_013389985.1 Dryoscopus gambensis | reverse complement strand
GTCAGAGAGCCTAAAAATTAAATATTACAGCGCTGGGATTGAAATGTAGAGTGTCCTGGAGCTGAATTCTGAACCAATGCCAGCTATCACAATGCAGCTTTCTGAAGGATTCACAGTACTTCTAATGTCTGATAGCATCCAGACAATGAGGACTGGGGAAGGTGGTTTGACCCTCTGGTATTTAGCGTAACTGAAGTCAGGAGTAACTTGTACATGTTCTTTCATTCTGCTCATGATCCTCCTGTGGTAGTGCCTAATTTTGCTGGGACTCAAAGCACTGGAGGTGTCAGTGTGTGTTAGCAAACACACAAACCTAATTGAAGAGCCCAGCTGAAGTTAGTTTTATTAGGCCAAGCTCTGAGAAATGGATCCCTTTTGCCAGATGTGGAGAGGCAGTTCTGTTTCTGTTTGCTGGTTTGAGGAGGCATTAATACCTACCTCAGGAGAGTAATTACTGAAATGATCTTAGTGGTAATTTGGTATCACCAGAAGCAAAAGCTAAAAAATGCCATCTCAGATGGGCAGTAAAAGGAGGTTCAAATTCAATAATCCTGAAAGGATATGTCAGTTAGAAAAACTGTTGAGCCCTTCCAAGTATTTTCTTTTCCCATCAGCCTTAGGCAATTACCTTGAACCAGTTATCTGACAAATCTTTAGTGCTTGAGAAACTGACCATAAAAGTAATTAAATCCCTGTACTAATATGTTGCTAGACATGTTAATTAATAACCTTTCTTAACAATACTGTCAGTTGTAGCCCTCTGCAGTCTTCACTGAGCTCACTGTTCAGTAAACCTCATGTAGATCTTCACTTAAAACGGTATTAGTCTTAATCAGCAGGTGTGCAGTGTTTTGTTGGAACATCCTAAAAGTTCAATGCTGGCAGCAGTTTGAACAAGAGATTTAAGTTTGTTTACTTGGTATAACCAACTTGGAAACATTCTCCTTGGATGAACAACTTCTTCCTTCAGGAAACTTTCCATGCTTGTTTAGATGTTATTCTTGGATCCCAAAGTTTATTTGTCTGTTATGTGTTAATTTGGTCAAAACAACAGCCAGTGTATTTAATTATTTTCTATACTTTTCAGAGGCTCCTAGGCAGAGATCTCATCTAATGTTGTAATTTGTCCAAGAGATTGGTCATGCAGCCCTGAGTTGCTGCCAGCACTAACGAGTGAATAACCTGCAAAGCTGCTTTGGCTTGGCTACAGGCAGAGCTCAGTGACAGCAGAGGCCAGTTCTTGCTTCCATTGGCACCAACAAAAGCTGGTAGATCTGTGTGAAAACAAATTTCTATGTGGGCATATTAGAAGATCCAAGAAGTAATCTAAATATTTAAATTAACAGTGCACATTAAAATGCATTAATTAGGCTCCTGCTAATCAGAGATACTGTAATGACAAGATGGCAGGAATTTTTGTGGGCAAGTGAAGAGGTCAGAGTTCAAATTCTTTTGAAGAAAATGAAGTGCAGAAACAAGAGTCTGTCTGTCAAGTGAATTTACTGTTATTCCCAGGATAAGCTGTCGGTCATGCTTGGCAGCTCAAAAGAAATTATCAGTTTCACAGAACTGCAAGAACAGTCTTGGGTACATTTTGCAGCATTAATTGAATTAAGCAGAGTCTTCCATATGTGTGAGAAGCTTATTCATGTCTGTGAAAAAATGAGAATTCTTACTCTGACTTAAGAATATGGAGAGAAATCTCTTTGTGCAGGTGGCAAGGTAACTAAACTAGAGGGTGGTTATATCTGATTGTACTTTTCTGATGATTTAAATCAAAACTGTCTGCATCTGCCTTAGGCTTCTTCCCTAATGTGGTCTTGATGGTTTATTTTTGCTGGTATTTTGCAATAGCGGAGAGTCCATTCCCCTTATTTGTAGAAACTATGTGCCAGCCTGTTCAGAGACAGTCTGTGTCCAGCCAGAGAAGTAGTGAAATAAACTTTCTATTATGAAGAGTTTTCCCCCGGAAGCAAGACAAATCTTGACTCGTATGTTTGTTGGAGGAGGAGAATGGGGATCGAGGCAATGGGATACAAACTCCTAATGGAGATGTTTGTGCCCTGAACATTAACATTCTGATATCAAGACTTTTGACCACGTGAGTGTGCACTGAGGGGGTGAGTGCTCTGTAAATGCTTCATCGACAGCCTGGAGATGCAGTGGGTTTACAGGGCAGTGGCTTTTGTGCCCTGAATGCACAGTGACTCCAAAGGGCTGGACATTCATTACAGGGAAATACAGTGGGAGATCAGACCTGGCTCAGAAGGCATTTTCAGAGGCAGGATGTGGGCACTGTGGAACTGTTTCTGTAGTGCTTATCTCAGAGCTGGCCATTGCCTAAAAAAAACCAAGAAGCCTTTTCTCTGTCTTGTTCCTTGTGAACAGTGGGTTTGTCTTTAACTAGGGAAGTCGGATGGACTTTGAAATAGGTCAGCTCTGTAGTCCTTTATCTTGTGGAAAAATATTGCCTTCTATCTGTCTGCCTACTCATGTTGCAGGGTTAATGTCAGCAAAGCATAGACCATGTTCTCCCAGCCTCAAGGGTCCAGGAGCTCTGAGAGGAGCTTACCCAGCACCACTTGCCTCTTCACCACAGCTTGGCCCTGTACAGCATCCTGCTGCTTCCTTTCCCCTGCAGGATCAGTGTGTTCTTCCCCCCAAAACTCTGTGTCTGTATTTATAACCCAGCTGGAGTGGTTGTATTTCAAGGAAATAATCATCCATTTGGTGGGTGCTGTTCTGTCAGCCAGGAAGCAAATTATTGAAATACCTGGGATGTGCACCATGAGCAAAGGGACATCTCTGTTCCAGTCTCTTTTATCAGTAGGCTAAGCCAAGGATGGTGGTATGTGGCAAACAAGCTAAAGGAGAGTTAAGCCACTTCATCACTGTCACTGCCTTTACGAATTGCAAAGTTCTTAAGCTTCTATCAAAAATAAACTTTTAATTCTGTTATGCAAACAGCTGTTCCCAAGTTAAACTGCACAGTTCCACTGAGAAGCAGACCTTGTTCCCATTGTATCTATAATTTAACACTAAGATGATGTGCTGTGCGCTGGTTAATAATACAGCAAATGACTTAAGCACTTAGAGATTAAAATTAAAAAGCCCACGAGTTGGAACTGCAGCTTGTGGTCTGGAAGTGCCATGTGATGGGAGCTGGGTTACGTATCTGTGCTGTTCCCAGCAGTGCTGACTCTGTGTACGTTCCTCAGCAAACCTGTGTGCTGCTGCTAAACCTCTGCTGAATGACAAGAAATGAGCAGTCCGAGTTTCAGGAAGAGACAATGGTTATGCAGAAGTAATTCCTTTTTTCAGAGTAGTTACAATTTTTAACTGTTATCCTTCAGCAGTTCAGTGAGTGTTTTTGACCCTGACAGCTGCTGAGTGTTGTAACGACCGAAACACAAGCACCTGTTTGTTACTTACTGTTTCTTTGCTTTTCACCTCTTTGTTTTCTCAGCCTTCCAATATATTTTTCACAATGGATGACATAGTAAAGGTTGGGGATTTTGGACTGGTGACTGCTATGGACCAAGATGAGGAGGAGGAATCTGTACTGACCCCAATGCCAGCTTATGCCAGGCACACAGGACAAGTAGGGACCAAACTCTACATGAGCCCGGAACAGGTTTGTGCTCTCTTCTCCAAAGCTGTATTTGGCAGTGTCTGGAAAAGCCCTGAATTCCTGGGAACTCTCAGGCACTCCTAGTAAACTGTTGCAATCAAGTTACTTAAATTCCTTCTCATCAAAATAGAGTTTTGAGCTAAATTGAATGCCAAAATGAATATTTAAATATATATATTTGTTATAGCAAAGAAAGTGGCTAATTATTCAGACTGGATGCATTAATTTTTCTTGCTTTTAATGCAGTATAGCAAGGTAACTGTAAAAGATTCCACTTCACTGAGGAAGGACACACTTTTGTGCATGAGGTTTAAGTAAGGTGAAACATTTTGCTTTGCAGCACAGAGGCGCTGAGGATCAGGACCTTGCTCCCTGGTGCTCACTGAAGTTTGCCAAGGTGCCTGGGCTGTAGCTTTCAGCTTTGCACAGGGCTGGTCACTTCCACAGGTGGACTTGCAAGGGTTGTTTACTTTATACATAATTGCATCCAGTGATTAGCTTGATTGCCCTGACCTTGATTTTGCGTTCTCAGATCTGTGGCAACACCTATTCGCACAAGGTGGATATCTTTTCTCTGGGACTGATTCTCTTTGAGCTGCTCTACCCTTTCAGCACACAGATGGAGAGGGTCAAGGTATGTGTGGTGTTGGGTTATCCTCAGTTTGAGTATTTGTTTAAAATAGCTATTTGCTTGGTGAAACATTGGCAAGAGGTTCCTGTCCTGTGTCCTTTGGAGAAAGCCTTGCAGCTAGGAGCACAACTTCTTTATCAGCCTTGTACAGACTGCCTGAATCACTGAAAATAAACTGCAGTCTTCCTAATGTGTGCAGTTGAATTGAGGCTTTAATTTCTTTACAAAGCTTCTCTGTTGTCAAGCCAAGTAAGAGAAACTACTGAACTACGATATCCAAGAACTCAAGCAACAAATATAGCTTGTGACTTTAAGCCTACCAGCTTGGTTTTCGTTCAAGAATTGGAACCATGCTGTGCATTTTTATTATTTCTTCCTTCGTTTGCGTCTGCAGTACTTTTTCACCCAGAGCACTTGGTGAAAAATGGCTCTTCCTTTTCCTGTAGTGAGTCTTAGCTGGGAGTCTTGCTCAGCTTCAAGCACCATCTTCCCATAACTGCTGACCTTCATTGCAACACATGTGAATTTGGGATGTTTGATGGTGCATTACAGCTCTTGCTTGCTATTAAAATGTATGAGATCCATCTCGATCAGGAACAAGTTCACGGAGAACAGAGGCTACAGCCAGAAAGGTCTGTCCTCTGTGGCAAGCAGTGACCTGTGCAGGAAAGAGAGTCATTAAAACTTGTATTTATCGTTTAAATGTGCTTGGAGTGGGGTTATATTCTCAGGTGAAGATGGAGTGGGTTTAGCAGAGCTGAAAGAAACAGCTTGAACAGCAGCCTGACCAAGTGCTTTACCTGTTACATTCTCTTGATTAAAATACTCTGGCATTTAATGACACAAAATGGTATAGTCAAGAGGAGGAACTAGTGTTTAATTTGAGCCGCTTGCACTGAAACCAATTTCAATTTCCTTGAATGAGTTTTACTGAAACAAAATACCCAGGAAAGAGCCATCCTGGATTCTCGGATCTCTCACAGCAGTGACTATACTTCCAGTTTCTCTCCTAAGAATAGAAGCAAAGCAAGTAATCAGAATGAAACCTGAATTCCATCTGATTTTAGTGTTGTACTTCAGAAGAGTGTTAAAAGAGTGCCCTGACTTTCCAGGATTTTTCACTGGCATTTCACTCTTTTTGTGAAAAAGAAACCCCTTCCCTTTCATTGCCAAGTTCTGGAGTTTGGCTACTTCAGTAGTTATTTCTGAGTTGTTACACTGAGGTTTTCATTGGCGTCAGCCCAGCATTAGCACTGCTTGCTGAAGCAAAACATATTCTGCCTGACCAAGTAACCCAGCAAATTCTAGGAATTTGTGACAACTGGCTGGAAAAATCCCAGAGGTGGAGCGTGAGAGCTGCCTCTGTCTCAAGCTGCGAGCAGTTAGTCAGTAGCAGTGCAATTTATTTCCAAACTAGATGCTGGAAAACAGATCACTTAATGCAGACTGAACTGGCAGAAAAGGAGAAAAGTTTTCTGAAGCATTTTAATGTCACCAAACTCAGTTCTCTTGGACAGGAGTTTGACTGTTGTCCGTCACTATTACCTGGTCACTTTATACTTTCAGGGGAGTAATAGTGAAATGAATTTAGATTTAACTTTAGAACTCTTGTATTTTGTGCTCAAACTTTTGTAAAAGGAGATCCTTCCAAAAAAATTAAAGTGCTAAATACTGTGCTTCTGGCTGAACACGGGAAAAACACTGTCACTAGATGGAGCCAGTGGCCTTTGTATGGAAGAAACACAGACATACCAAGTATTTTCGCTTTCCAAACTGCTGATAAATCTGCTCATTCCTTCTTAAATGTTAAACAAAGACTGATGCTTACGCTGTTAAGGCAGAGACAGTCATTTCATGGGTCTTAATACTGGTGTATGGGTGGTGCACAGATTTGTTGATTTTGTGCTGATAAATCTGCTCATTCCAAGTTTATGTATCTGACTGATATAAAACTGCAGAGACCACAATTCTTGTAACACAACTCCTGTTGCAGGGTCTATACCTAGGGAAGCAGCAGCTCACCTGCTCAACTATGTTGTGATTTTCAACCACTAAAGCAGCACGTTAAAACAAAGGGGTTTATTCCAGCAGGCTGATTCATTTACATAATTTGCATATTTTTGAAGGATAGGGTAATATTACTGAGGAATGATATTTTGGAAAAGTTATATGTTGTTCTTCATATTTCTGCAGACCTTAAGTGATGTTAGAAATTTGAACTTTCCACCACTGTTTACTCAGAAATATGCACAAGAGGTAAGTACATCTGATGCTACTACTTGTAGCCTTTTCATTAATAACTGTAGCTTCTTCCTTTGTTTTTCAGTTGCTTTGCAGGTAAAAATGGAGAAACCAGGTTGCTTTCATGGTTCTAAGATGCATTTCTCTATCCCTATACTTCTCTACATTTCAAAGCTATTACATTGCAATGATGGGCATGATGACACTTTTGTCACAGTTTCCTCCAGGAATACATTTTTACCTGGCTTCCCTTTGTCACTTGCAGTCATCCATTTCACATACATCGTGTCCCGATTTCCTGCAGCAAACCCATATTCCCTCAGAGAAAGTGCAGGGTTCCAGACGGGTGAAGGGGAGGCTCTAGGTAGCACCATGGCTGTGTGGGATCCCCTCCAGAACTGGACCTGCCAAGAGGGAAATCACATGAGCAAACTGTGCTGTGTTCTCATTGGTCAGGTCTGTAAAGGGATGTGGTTGCAGGTAAAGAGGAGGTGATGTACAAAACCTCCCCAGTAAAAAGCTGAGGTGCTTTCAGGTGCTCAAGGTAGCTTCAGACCGGTGGCCAAATGAGACCAGCCTTTCCTGCTTTGCAGCTGAAGGCTGCCTGGGAGAAGGGGCTGTGCTGTGCTCAGCTGGAGCAGGACACTAATTCTGATTAAATTTGAACCAAATATTCAAACTACCTGTATGTTTAAAGAAAAATTCTAATTTGCCATGAGAAAATTTCTGTGTGGCTTAATATGTGATGGCTTAAAACATGAAGCTACAAATTACTTATAAATTATGTATCATATATTTAATTTTGATTGCAAATAATGTGAAGTTTTATAACTATTAAACCTTGAGTCAGATTTGGTTTGCCAAATTGTTTTTAGTTCTTGACAGTGAAGATGCTTTAAGAGATGCACAGTGATACATTTTAAAATATTTAATGTAGTACTAACTACTGAGCCAAAGCACTAATACCCAAATAACTCAGACAGCAGCTGGGGGTATTTTCCACTTGTTCACACAGCCACAGTTGAAGCCAGGACATGAAATAAGGAAGAGTTTATGGATTGGTTCACGTAATATGTGTTTTCTTCCAGTACACCATGGTGAAGGACATGCTCTCTCCAAGTCCCACTGAACGACCAGAGGCTGCAGCAATCATAGAAAATCCTGTCTTTGAAGACTTGGAGCTCCCACCCAAACCCGTGCTCAGGCAGAGGTCACGGACAATGAGTCTATCAGGAAATAAACATTCCAGACAACCAAGCAAATAACTATCCTCAGGATCACTTCTTCCACTTGGCAGGTTTCACAGGGATTGTTCAGCAGAAGGATCCTATGATGCAGAATGTTTAATATTGGGAATAGTTTACTTCAGCTTTTTTTGCCATGTTTAATGTATAAGACGTGTTGGACAGATTTTCGTTTACTTGGACAGCCAACGAAGCCCAGTAACCAAACCCTTCACATTCCATTTTCCTTACCTTTGCTCTCCTAGGTGGACGGGTCCAGCTGCTGTGCTTGCCAATGTTGTGCTCCATTATCCTTTTTTGGGGGGGTTTCTTGGGTTTTTTTGAAGCTTGTAAATGTCAGCTTGCTGGGTGAGTGAGAGATCTGTAACATGTAAATAGAATTAAAATACTGTATTTTTATAGAGCAAATTACAGTCTCTAAGCCTAGTGAGTGTCTATCTGGATCACTTACTCTTTGGTGAAATGAAGATGATTTTGAAATGAACTTTGACTCCATTTTTGTCCCTGGTGGGTAAACTGGGAATCTGCACTATTTTTAAAGCAAAAAAGTACCACAGTTGTACATATTGTCACTGTGCATAGCCTGTCATTAGACGAAGTCACTTCATACTTCTGCACTACAGTAGATCTTAGGGAATGCATCTTATACAGATGAAGCTGTAGAGAAGGAAAAGGAGCTTTTTGCCATTAAATGGGGGGTTTTATAGGCAGTGGTTGGAAGAGCCATAGTCAAAATTATGTACAAAAATGTTGTGATTCTGAAAATTTAAACCTAATGAAGTCATACGTGTCGTATGTAATCTTGTAGATTTGTACTTTTTAAAAAAAATGAACTGGTAGGCATTTGTGTAATCTGCTAATTTAACTGCCTAATGCCATGCTTTTATTTCTCACTGTAAATATGTTAATTTTTATTTATAAAATACAGAATCAATCCATTTGGGTTGGTGGTGTACAGGATGCACTTGCTGTAATTGTTGAGTGCATTGATTATTGTGACTTCTTTCAAGTCTAAATGATTTAATAAACTTTTTTTATTTATAAGACAAATTAGTAGTTGCTTCTGTTGGAAGCCTGCATCCGTGTGTGCTGCAGATGGCAGCCCTGTGCAGTGGGAACAGGATGGGCTCTGCATTCCTGAAACTTCCTTTGCTTCCCTGTCTCACACTGGCCACAGCGTGTGTGATGACGCAAAACTGAATATGCTGCTTGGAAGTGAGATAGGATCTGGAGAAAGAGGGGAATTGAGCTCTAAACTGGGTGGATTATGGGGGCAATTGCTCACCAGAGAGGGGAGAAGCGATAACTCTTATGCTGTTAGAACTGTTCTTGTACAATTGTATTTTTCTGGTTTACAGACTTAAATTTGTTAAAGTCTCTGCGATCAGTTTCCTAAAAGGATACTGGATTCAAATCCTTCTGGGGATGACTGCACTGTGGTGTGACACTGTGACCAGCAGTTAAACCAGCTGACACCCTGCAGCTTTATGATAAGGCAAAAGTAGATTACGAGTATTGTCTTCCTTTTGCTCTTGGATGACTCTCCTAGATACTGGCTTGTCCTGGTGAAGCCAGAATGCTGCAGTGAATATCTGATCAGGAACAGAATTTGTGTTTAGCTGGGTTAAAGCAGGAGAGTTAAGCGTGTCCTCTTCCCTTGGATTTCCCTGTTTGCATCAGCTACAAGTGCACAGTGAAACAGCCACATGTGGAGCCTCTTTGCCTTCCCTGCCAGCTCAGTGATTACAGGTGGAGCACAGGAAATGAGGAATAAGGTATTTTTAACTTGCTGTATATCTGGCTGTGGGTAGCTGCCTATTCCAAGGACCCTGCAGCATTTCAGTACGAGAACTGGCATATGTGTTCACACTAGGTGAGTCTGCATGTTCTGGGATGTCACACTTGCCCCCGAAGGCGTGGACAAGTCCTCCCCTGTGTGGTCCCTGCCCAGCCGCAAAAGCATGTGGCCATGTTCAGCTCTGAACTGCCTGGTCAGTCTTTGCTTCTCGAAGCACTGGAGGGTGTTGTCCCCATCTTTGCCCGTTACTGCTCCAGAGTTTGACTGAGAAAGGCTGTTCTCTAAGAGCAATTTTCCTCTGAATGATGTGTACTTTTCTGCCAGCTGTTTTTGTGGAAAACACCCAAACTGGGATAGCTGTGAGCTCACAGCCCTGCAGAAGGGGCTTTGGCCTGGGGCTCTGCTGTGCAGCATCAGGGTCCTGTCCCATTCTTGCACAGGATATTGCATATCCCTTGGCTCTGTTCCTCCCCCGTAGCTCTTGCGAGGGGAACACCATTCCTTGTCCTGTTTTATCAAAATGACCTGGGTGGCAGCCCCAGGATTCCTGCCCTGTCCACCTGTGTGGCCATGGGATGCTTCCCCCAGAATAAGGTGTAGTCACTTACCACTTCCATGTTGTTACTGGAGTCGTAGGATCTGGAACACCTAACCCTCTCCATGGAGAGTCATTTGACAGGAGAACCAGTGCTGAACCCCAGGGCAGGGCTCTTTTTTCAACCAGGCTCTCAAGAGAGAGCTCCTGACCCTTGTGCCAGTGTCTTCAGTGGCTCAGCTGCTCCAGGCAGGTCCTACTGCCTTTTGCTACCTCTGAGGACAGTCTCCTGCTACCTTTTCAGAGTAACCCTTCAGTGAGGCACTTGTGGCTTTCCTGCAGGGAGCCAGTGCCGTTGGAAGTCCAGACAAGCACTTGGGAGTAGTAAAAATAATCATTCCCATTTATCATGATTTTTTTTATGTCTCTGTGGTAGATATCACAGTGTACACACAAGTAGTAATTCCTATTCACATCCCATCTTTGGATGGTGTCAGCCACCTGTAGCTCCCTTTGAAACCATTGGGCACTCTGTGCTCCTGATGTTGCAGCAAATCTTTCTCCTGCAGTCTGCCACGTGGAAATTCGCCTTCCAGAATGAACAAGGAAACTCAGAGATAATTCACAGAAAGCCATGGAAAGCTCTGAATATCCAGATGTTGCAGAAGCCAGTGAGCCGAACCCTAGAGACCAGCCCAGGCTGCAGAGTGGTGCCTCTTTAAGAAGTGAGCTCTGCTCTTTGGCCACATCCCTCCTCTTGATTCCCATACACTGACTGGCACATGTGGAGTTATTAAAACTGGTCAAATCTGTAATGAAGCTTCGAGATGAGAAGCTACAGTGGCTTAATAAGAAACATTGTCCCACCTGACACAGATCACCAGGATATGCACAAAGATAAGGTCACATTACATCATACTGCTTTTTTTTACCCAACATGAAGGTTGAATTTGTCTTAGGAAATGCTCATTAGAAAAATAATTATCCAGGAACAAATTAGCTCCATTAATATAACAAATTGCCCCTAATATATCCGAGTTCCTCGTAATTGTAACTGTGGAAGGTGAAGAAATCCATCTTTGTTGTATTGTCCCCAGCTGCAATATTCCAGTCCCTCCTTCCCCTATTTTCCTACCCGTTGTTTTTCCATTTGGATGTGCTCCAGCAATTTCCGTATCACCACCTCCAGCGACTGATCCTGAATCCCTATGACTTGGGTTTGCCCTTCAGGGCACCGTTGGGCACCGTCACGCTGTATTCCAGGTCTGGAGCAGTCTTGGAAAACGTGGCTATGGAAACCATGTCTTCCCCAACGTCCACCTGAGACCTGTGCCTGCAAATGAGCAGCTTCTTGAGGGCGCGCTGGAAGTCCCTGTTGAGAAAGGCGTAGAGCAGGGGGTTGATGGTAGAGTTGCAGTACCCCAGCCACGTGATGATCTTGAAGGTGCCGACCAGCACCGTGCTGGTGGAGTCGGTGCCTCTGGCCGCCAGCCAAACGTTCAGCACGAAATAGGGCAGCCAGCACAGCACGAACACGGAGATGATGATGCTGATGGTCCTCGTGGCCTTGTTCTCCAGCTGCAGGTGGTTCTGCCGCTTGCTGTTGGGGTGGTAGTGGATCTCCAGCGTCTGGGACATGATGCGGGTGGCCTTGAGGCGGGAGGCTCGGTAGATGAAGAAATACATGCTGCACATGACCATGAAGGGAAGGAAAAACGCCAGGGCGGAAGCCACGATGGCAAACACCCAGTTGGTGACAAAGATGCATTCTCTGCCCGCATCAAAGTCCACCCCGGGGATCTCATTCCAGCCTTGCATGACGGGAAGGAAGGAAATGAGGGAGGAATATACCCAGACCATGCAGGTCATCACGATGCATCTGCAAAAGGAGAGAGATGTGGAGGGGAGAGAGGGTCTGAGTAATTTTGAGTTGAGAATATCCAGTATGATTCAATCCCCATGGTAACCTGTGTGGGATATCACTGCTGAGCAGTCCAGCAGGGCTTGGAGAAGGGAAAAGGCTGGGGTGTAAAAAGTCCAGATGTGAATATCTCTAACAATTGGGTAATTGGTCTGTAGTTGACAGAATTGGGGTCACTGTAAGGAGTGCTCAGAGCTGGATGAGAAAAGATGAGGAAAGGTTTTACATAAGATGTTTGCCAGTATTTAAAACAACAGCCTGTAGATTTTTTTGGTTTCTGCTTTAGTATCTGGCTGTTATCTTGCCCTCTGGGGCATGATGGGAGTGGAACTGATGGACACTAGATCGCAGAATCTGTGCAAGGGAGCCCCCTCCTCGCTTTGCCTGTGATCCACGAATCAGACACAGCAAGAGTGACAGTGGGAAAAACGCCTAGAAAGGCCTGAACCCATCCTGTAAAGCACCCCACTGCTGCAGTGTCCTGTCTGCCCACCCTCATGACTTCCCCCACCCTGCAGTCCTCATTTCAGCCTTTCACATGAAACCCTCATGGGAGCTTAGAAACTCTCCCCGTTTTCTCGGACTATCACTTCAGAAAAGATGGTGAGTTTAAGAGAGGGAAGACTACTGCTACATCTATGATACTGCTTCCTTCTGGGTCTCATTTCACCTAGCCCTTAGAAGTTCTTCAAAGTCCTTCCCCATCCCTGGAAGTGCTCAAGGTCAGACTGGGTGGGGCTCTGAGCAACATGGTCTAGTGGAAGCTGTCCCTGCTCACAGCAGGGGGATGGAACAAGATGATCTTTAAGGTCCCTTCCAACCCAAGCCTTTCTGTGATTCTTTGAAATGCCCATGAAATGACTGCTCAGGGAAAAAGCTCTAGGTCCAACTCAGCCCATGGCACCAGTTTCTACCCCACTTTGCAACCCATCCTTAGGTCAAAAAATATGCTCCCAGGAGCACCACCCAGCCCCTTCAACTGCACCCTCCTTGTCCTCTTCTGCACCACATTAAGCATTTTCTGCAGTTCTAAATGGTGCAAAGTTCCTTTCACCTGCTCCTGGGCAGCAGCTGTCAACAGCTCTTTCAGCCCCAGATCAATGTAGGCCATGGCCAAGCAACAACCTGGAGGGACCCAAAGTGAGGAGCAGCTGCACTCACCTGCCGCGGGACATCCTTCTGGAGTAGTGGTAGGGGGTGACCACGGAGCAGTACCTGTCCAGGCTGATGAAGCACAGCGTGACAATGGATGCGGTGCAGAACATGACATCAAAGGAGATCCAGACTTTGCAGAACAGTTTCCCGAACAGCCACATCCCCGTCACCTCGTAAATGATGCTGCCAGTGAAAATGGGTGGAAGTCAAGAGCTGGAAGGGCGGAGTTTGTGCGTTCCCTGGAGGTGTTTAAGGCCAGGCTGGTCTAGTGGAAGGTGTTCCTGCCCAGGGCTGGAACAAGATGATCTTTAAGGTCCCTTCCAACCCAAACCATTCTGTGACTATTTCTTTATGACTGCGCTGACGTAATGCCGTATTTTATCACACAGGTACTAAAGATGAGCACACAGCTCAGACAGCAGAGACTCAAAGCACAACCCAAGAAAGGAGCACCTCACAGCTGGAGCATGGCTGAAGAACAGCAAATCTGTTCTTCTTGCAGCCTAAGTGCCTTGAGAGAGGTGCTTTGCCCCACAGATCTCCCCAAATTTATGTCTGCACAGCTTCATTTATCACCGCATTTTCCCAGTGCCCTACACAGCACAGACTTTTGTGACTTGTCCCCAATTCCTGGGTCATGGCAGATCCTCAAGAAACTCACTTCACATCTGATATTATGCTTCAAAACCAGAAAGGATTTCCACTCTTGGTTTAAAAAAAAAACAAAACAACATCCTAGGAGGAAGCTTATGTAGCTTGTGCGTTATGTAGCTCATAAATGCCTCAGCGAGGTAAACACACCAGCAAAAAGCAGACACGGTACCAAAAATATTTCTAACAAAGTCAAGAGGGGCCTGTGAGAAGTGAGCAGTGGAGGAAGGAACATATGGCAGCTGTAGGAAGGCTGATGCATGTTTCTATAGCATACAATGAGATGCCATTTTCTTCCTTTCTCACCAGCTTTCTGCAGCTCCCAGGATGCTGCTGAAATCACCATTGTGAGTGAATTTGGTGAGTAACTCCCTAGTCCTGCAAAGCTTTAATTATCCTGTAACTTCACAGCTTGCTGGTTAAATACAGAGAGATCAGGCCTGCTGAGCTGCAGTGCTCAGGTGTCCAGCAAGGGAGAAAGATTCAACTTGATGTCAGAAGACAGTGCCTGATCTACATCTCATTAGCACCAATTCATTAAAACTACTTGTGAACGTTGTTCCAGAGCACAGCAGCTGCTGTAGGTGGGAGCAGTGCTGCTGAAGGGTCCCAGCCCTTGGCAGCTCTTTGTGTTATGTGGGATTCCATGGAAAAATCCAAGCAAACTACAGCAGAGCCTGTCCCTCCATCGTGGTGGCCTCCACACGGGCAGCATGGAGGATCCCACAGCACACACATGGAAAGGTTTCATGGCTCTTTCACAGAGGGGAGATGAGGCATTACAATTGAAGCACGGGTTCAGTACTGGACTTTGGTTCCTTGTTGCCATTGCTCAGAGCTCTCCTTACCCCCAGGGTTGCTGCAGAGCCTGTGGTGTGCCCTGGTCTCCCAGAAGGAGATGTGCTTCTGCCAGGACACCCCTGCACACAGATCCCAGCTGAGCAGGTGCCCAGCTCTCACCTGCACACATCTGGTGGGATGCACCTGACCTGCAGACGTGGGTAGCTGTGGCAGGACACGTCTACCTCTTCTCTACCACAGATGGCTGGAGCATATGCAAGAGATAACCCAGGTGGGTCACAGGCCCAGCATGGAGTCATCTCTGGCGCCAAAAGGGCTCAGGCCCTCAGCTAAGAATCAACATCCTAATCTGTAAAGCAAATGTGGGAAGAGATAAAAGAGAACAAATATTCCTGACCAAAAGACACGGTTCTTATGGCCCACACAATTATCACAGAGGCAGAAGTCTCCTATACGCACCCTGAGAAGCCTTCTACCGACACACCCTGAAAGCGTGTGAGACTTCTCCCCGGAGTCTGGACGCAGATTCCATGGTTACTTTCCTGGGAATCGAGGGAACAGATTTCGATGTGCGCTCCATCAGGAATTGGATGGTAAGAGATCCTAAGTTATATTATTTCTTTGCTAGCTGTAAAATTAATAGGTACCTTTAACCCTGCGTGTATAATACTAGTTGTCCTCTTTTGTCTTATCCCTGTGTAGTAAGTCTGTTTTAACTTGTATGTCTGTTACTTTTGTGTCTATTAAATAAATAATTCATTCTATAATAGGCTGAATCAGCCATTATTAAAGAACTTGCAAACGAGAGTGGGTCATGGGGTGCTGGCCATCTCCATAAAGCTACTGCCTGCTGCCAGAGGCCTGGGCAAAAGGCAGGGCCTTATTTAAACTCACATCATCCATTCATAACCGTAGCCAGGTGGCCCCTCTTCTCTGAGGTAAAAGGTCTCTGCAGCTTGGCAATGATGCTGATAAGGAGTAGTAAAAGCCCAAAGAAACGTACAGTGAAGTCACCTCTGCCTTGCACTTTTGCCTGCAGAGATAGCTGGAAATATTCAGCCTGGAAATGACAGACTGGCTGGAGTACTCAGACAATGAGCTAAGCTCAGCTGAACAGCTCCTCCAAACCAGCCAAGCCAGGGACAAAACATGAGTCTTATTCTTATGAAATTAAGACACCAAGTGACAAATTTGTTGTTCCTTTCTGTCACATTTTCCTGAGCCAAACTGCCTCCTAAGATCATTTCTTTTCCTTCCCTTTGGCTCGTAATAACCTGCCAACTGAGGAGAAAACTGAAATCCGAAAGAGCAACAGAGAGTGAAGCCAAAACAATGGGAAAGTGTGAAACAACAGCCACTGTGTTGGCAGGGCTGGACAACGCTGATGGAGCCAACAGGGTCTGTTCCCCACCACGTGGCCCAGCAAGAGCTGGCAGGTCTCCCCACCAGGCAGCACCAGGACATCAGGAGTGGCACAAAGCACCAGCAGTGCTCTGATCTTTGCTTCCCTTTGAATTTTTGTTGTTTAAGTAAGACATGACTAGAAGGAGATTCAAAATAGACAGGAGGAAGAAATCTTTCACAGTGAGGTTGCCCAGAGAAGCTGTGGCTGCCCCATGTGAAGTGTTCAAAGCCAGGTTGGATGGGGCTCTGAGCAACCTGGTCCAGTTGTCCTTGTCCCTGCTCACTGCAGGGGTTGGCCTAGATAACCCCTAAAGGTCCCTGCCAACCCAAACTAGTCTATGGTTCTATGATAATTTCAGAACCTGAATTTAAAATTCACCGAGATTACAGAGTATCATTAACTGCTTTTTTTCACCTGATACCATGAACTTTTAACTCAGTTTGTCATTTCTTGTTGGGACAATGTTTTTCAGTGCCAAATTCAAAGGAATAGGCAGCCCCAATTAGAACTGAAGCATAGAACATGAAAAGAGTTCAGCTTCCTCATATTGCCCCAGGAACTCAAAATAGGGTGCAGCTCCCTGATTTATCCAGACCTAGGGCTGCTTTGCAGGACAAGACAGCCAGGACCACAAGTCAGCTGCTTTCTGTGTTTGTTTCACTGTTTTAGCCAGGTGAAGCTCTTGTAAATATAAACCTCGTGCAGGGACACCTGCCCTCTCAAGTGCCTCTTCCACCATAAAATATAGGGGAAGCCTAACTTACTCTGCTTATACTGAATAAATTCCTTACATTCTAAACTCAAGGCTAGTCCTGGAAGAGGGGGCTCAATGACAGGAGCCCCCCGTGCAAAGCTGGAAATCAAATTCAGATCAGCAGCCACGGTCCCCGTGTGGCCAACAGGAAAAATTCCCTTGGGAATTGTGTCTCCATGCATTATAAGGGGATCCATAACACAGAGCAGAGACAGGGAAGCACACACAGCCACCAACCCACGGTTCAGCCTTTTGGAGAGCCCAGCCCTGAGCCCAGCAGGTGAATCCCAGCCCTGCTCCAAGAGTGGATGCAGAGCCAGGAGAAAGGACATTGTCCTTCTCTGCTCCCACCCCACAGACGCCCCGCACCTGAAGGGCATCACCAGGCAGGCCACGAGGAAGTCTGCCATGGCCAGGGACATGATGAACATGTAGGTGACAGTGCGCAGCCTCCTCTCCACCACTGGGCAGAGGAACACGATGGTGTTTCCCAGGAGCGTGACCACGTCGATGAGGGTGAGGATGAGCCCAGTGAGCACCTCCTGGAGCCCGACCCCTCCCCTCGCAAAGGAGGAGGCAGCAGAGGAGAAATTGGCAAGCCAAGTTTCATTCCTGTCCATCAGCATCTTCCCACGGTTAAAATCTGAATGAGACAAAAGGGGAGAACCAGAATTACTTTAATGCACGACTTGTAGGTGTGTGAAAGGGAGGACAGAAATACTGTTTATATTTCATTTGTTCCAGGAAAAATCCACACACCCTGCTGTGCCATCACTGCCCCGTGGTTAGCAGCCCATTAGAAGTGCCTGCAATCCTGAGGGTGAGGATAAATGTGCATCATTGACTGAAGTCCTTCACAGCAATTAAAAGGCCTCCTGTGATGGAAAATGCATCATCAAATAAATCACGAGACCAGAAAAAAAATAGAAATGTACTGAGCAGAGAGAGGACAAGAAAACAACTGAAATCAAAAATTAAAGTGGCTGGGCTGAATCCCACTGAACAGCATGCCAAGTCCACAAAATGTGGGGGCTGGAGCTAAATGATCTTTAAGGTCCCTTCCAACCTAAACCATTCTGCGGTTCTATATTCTCATTATCATCTTTGCCACCCCCAGACCAGCTGAGGCTGCTTGCCCAGGCTGGCTGCTTCCATAACCCCACTGCTCAGTCCATGCTCTGCCCCAGGTTGCCCTGCTGCTTTTTCAAGCTCTGAAGTCAAGAGGTTTTTTACTACCACAGTGGGCAGCTCCATCCTCCAGTCTGAATGGCCAAGCAGGGCTGCCAGGAGCTACACAGGGAGCAGAACCATGGAATCAGGGAATCACAGAATGATTTGGGTCAGAAGGGACCTTAAAGATCATCAAATTGAGGTGTCTCAGGTGCAGCCATGACCCCAGACCCATGTTCCCTCTGTGCCCACGTGGGAGATGATGTTCCCAACTCCATAATGGGGGATTTTTCCATTGAGGAAATCCACGTGCTTGTATCTACAGCTCAGTTCCCAGACTTTGGCCAAGTGGTGTCACAGGTACCTGGGACGGTGGGAATGATGCCCTGCAAAAACTCCAGCAGTTCAAAGCTCACTGGTGTAGCTGAGGGAACACAAAGACAAAACTTGGGGGCAAAAGAGAATTATAGAAATATTTCCAGATGTCAAATTGTTATATTTAAATATCAGCACTTCTACTGTGACCGGGATCTGCTTCCACAGTACCCTCAGGTCAATCCCACATCTCCAGGACATCCCACTGACTGCAGCGTGAGGATGGGCCTGGATAACATCCCTGTAGCCCAACATGCCTCATCTCACAGGGGCCAAACTTTGCCTTAGGAGGAGTGTGAGAACAAGGCAGCAAAGTGTTCCCAACATCTCTTTGTTCTTGTGCAGCCCATGATCCAGAATTACATCTAAAGATGGTTTCAATGACTTCTGAATCATGAAGTTGACCTGCTTCCCTCTGGCCCAGCAAATATTTATCGTCCATGACCTCCTATAGCAACAACTTCCGCCGCTCAGCTCTGCACCTCTTCTTGCTTGTTCTGAGCCTGTCACTGGCCAGCTTCATTCAGTGCCCTCTGGTCCTTGCATTGGAAGAGACATCACAAAACCCATCCCCATCCACTCCCTCAGTGCCACTGGTGAGCTCCTTAACCTCTGTCACACTCCCCCAGCTCCCTCCTCATCTGCCAACTTGCTCATTCCTCATAGGGAAGCAGTGGAGGATTCCTGGCCGTCCTTTCTGCTCTTCTGAGCCTCTGAGAAGGAACAAAACTCCAAACAATTTCCAAGAGGTAAACGTTCTGTGGATTTACCTAAGGGTGCCATCTCTGTTTTGTCCTGCTCCCCTTTCACAACCATCCCTGACCCGATTTGTTGATTTGAGTGGCACTGAGCACTGAGCTGGCCTTTCCACTGGGCTGTGGCCATCCAAAGGCCTTGTTCCTAGACAGCAACAAGAGCTCAGAGCCTGCTGCTTTAGATGACAAAATAGGATGAACATAGGAAATTAAGTTCTCTCCATTTCCCCAAACTCCATCACTTCACAGCTGAATTCTTTTTTCCATTTTAATGCTCAATGAGCCTCACAAAACCTTCTTTTCAATTCATTAAGTCAGACATTATCCTTCATGCCCTGATTAAACTTTCTTTCACTTGCAAATATCACCACTTCATGATTCAGATTTTTTTCCGGTTGGAGATTTATAGAATCCTGCATATCCCCGCCCCTATCCCTGTAAAGAGCATCACTGACCTCTCTGTAACTCACTATCAACTTCCCCCTGCTGCTGTTCACCTTTCAGACAAGTATTTATTCACACAAGGAACTTCCTTCTTAACTCGGGACCACTACATTTCCCTAAAAGCCCCCACCATGAGGGACTGTACTGAAAACCTCTCAGAATTCCAAGCAGCCTACACCACCTAGGTGCTTCTTTCCACCTGTTGACTTCTTGCAAGCATTCCTATACAACTGTGAAGCTGAGCTGCATTTTCTAAAAGCAGTAGTGACCTTGTCCTTGGATGTAATCGTGTATTCATGCACCTACTCATTCATCAAAATCCTCAGCTCCATCCCCTGACTTCTGTTTATTTGCTGGATCTAGTGGTTTCCTTTCTTTCAAGTTAAAAAACAAAAATGTAAAACCAAATCAAGAAATAGCTCAAGCTGTCTAGGAAAAAAGATAAAGAAGGAAAACTCTTCCTCACTGGAGCTGGGAGCCACTGACTGAGAGCTGAAGCTCTCCTGCTCCTCCAGCACTGAGAACAAGCAGGATTTTGGGCATCATCTCAGGCAGCCGTCTGAGCCAGCACTACTAAAAGTCTGCAGGGTGTCTTAAGTACCTCAGTCCTAATGCAAATATTCCTTGGACAACATTCCACATCCCGGTAAAGTAAATTCCACACCCCATAAAAGTAAAATAAAAAATCCAGTCTCCAGCTCTCCCATACTTGACAGAAAGGAGGATAATCTGCGCCATTCTTTCTAACATCTCCACCGAGGATGTCATCAGACTGGATGAGCTCCTGTGGAACAGTTGGATTTCAATGCAGCCACATTTCCTGGCAGAAAAAATTGTTCAGCCTGTTCTCCTCCCTGCGTGTTCCACACAGACAGCTCAGGGACAGCCGGCTGGGAAAGCCACATGGACACAGCCCGTGGCCACATGGGAGCCAGGCTCAGAACCCGCCTCTGCAAGGGCCGTGCCATGCTCCACGGCCACCTCCCAGCTCATCTCCCACAGCTGCTGGTGTCCTCACACCTCTGGTACCTCTACAAGACCTGAAAACTGATCTCTGATCCCCACCTCGAGTTGACCCCTAACCAGTTTAAATGCTTGAGCACCACCCAGTGAGCCCCAGGTTCTCCTGGGAGAGCACACAGCACTGGGAAAGTCTCCTAAGACATGAATAGAAAAAAATCAGGTTTGATGAAAAAATTGATGGTTAAAAAAAAAAACTAATGTCGAATTTTAAAGTTTAAAACATCAGGTCTTAAGGTTTTAAAAAATCGCTGTCAAATTTTTGTTCATGGACAGATGAGAATGATAGAGGAAAATTCTGAATTAATTATTTGGTTTATTTAGATGTAACACTGAGACAATAGGGTTTTGAAGTCACACCTTCCTGCAAACAATGACTGTTCCCACATGGTAGTTAAGTTTGTATCAGAGCTAGAACAACTCTAATTAAAGCAGATCGTTACTTACACTGCTCTGTGAACACACACTGCTCTCAAACTTTGAGCAGAATTAGGACACGGTTATAAGAATTCCTCTTTGCAAGCTCTCTGTGCTCCTCAAGCACCATCTCAGCCACCAGCCTGGGTTAAAAGGTCTTCTCACCTGAAAACCTCATAGCAGGCTCCTTAATGCAGGGTACATCCAGGAGTACGACAGCGCACAAAAACAGCAGGCAGATGTGCCCACACTCACAAAACACTGGAGAAGCACTCTTTTGTCTTTTTTTATTATTATTTTTTTATCAACACAAAGGCTGAGGGACTGGAAATAGGGCTGTGCTTATTTTACGTCCATTACTCCAACAACAAAAAGAAGGGATGATGGATGTTTGAAACTTCAGGTTTGAACCTTGAACTCTAATTCAGGGTGCAGACAACAGGATCTTGCTGCTCCGCATCCCTTTTAAGGGTCCCCAGGCAGAGTCCCTGGAAGCTCATCCACAGCCCCTGTCACAGCCAGGCAGATCAGGGTGGATGTCTGGATCCCTCTATGCCTCTGACTGAGAAGCCAATCCTTATCCTAAGTGTGCTAAATTAACTTAACTAAGAAGTGCTGCTCTCAAACCACCTGGAGAATTGTTAACACAGGAAAGTGGGGGATGAAACCATCTTAAACTCTCTGTGGAAATTATTGGGATAAAGCAGGATATGCCATCCTTCCCAGGGATGCATTTCCTCAGCTTAAAATATTGGAGCTTTTAAATTCTCCCATGGGCTGCAGCAGCCCATGTGGTTACACTGCTGAGATAGCTCAGAGTCTCTCTACAGCATCAGTCTCTCAGTCTTTCCGGTAAAATCAAAGGGATAAATGCCCAGTTGTACCGTGATGTGGGATCTTCCCAAATTTCCTGGGGATCTCAGATGCCTTAAGGTTTGCATTGTTCTTATTTGGACATTATAGTTTTACTTCCCTTCAAAAAACTAATGGGTTGGATTCCGCTTTGAGGCTGTCTGAGCAGAGCAGCTCCACCATTTCAGCTCCCTTTTAAAACCCAGAAAGTCTGACCTAATTTATTCAGCAGACAAATCCCAAGCTAAAGGTTGATTTCACCGATAAAAGGCATATTTTGATGGCAAGGGAGGGGGAAAAAAAGCTCTGCAATCTCAAGGCTGACTGCACTTCAAAATCTTAGAGGAATGATGAAAACTGGAAATGTATTACTGAGAACAAATTTGCTGCCAGGCTCTGCTCCTCTGCTGAATCAGGTACAAACCAGCACACGGCAGCAGGGAACAACACCTGCCCCATGACCTCACACACCTCTCCCTGCTCCTCCCCATGAGAAAACTGCAGCAGCTCAGTAATTGTTGAACAGTGCAAGCAATTTGTTGAACCGTGCGAGGCTGTGGGTGGTGATAAAGGAGGGGGAGAATCCCTGGGGATGCTCCCACCAATACAACACGCACTGAAGGAGGCCACGCCGCGAGTGAGCCTCTGCAGTGACTTTCCTTCTCTCTCTCTCTTCCTCTATCCAACTTTCCCATAGCAAGGGCAGCATTTCTCAGGGCACGATTTCTTTCCATCCCCAAATCAGCACAGAACGACTCCTAAAGCCTCTCTGCCGCCCCCGGGGCTGGAAACACAGCAAAACACAATATCCTTACCTTCGAAACTGACGGCTGAAGCAGCTCAGCAGCGTCCCTGAGCCTGGAGCGTGGTGCTTTCCCAGCTGCAGGGTACCAGGGACTCGGGCCAGCTCGCAGGGATCTCGGATCCCTCCCCACGGAGCTGAGTGAAGCTGATGGTTCCTGCCCCGAAGCAGGACACGGAATCCTCATCCACAGCCGGCACAGCGCTTTGGGATCACCTCCCGGCAGACGTGAACGCTCCTCCGCAGCCAGAGCGTCTGGCAGCCACTGCCTGCTCCGGGGAGAGAGACCGGAGCGACATCACAGCAGGACAACTCAAGGCAAAGTTAAACCCGCGCTGCAAACACTGGGGTGCTCGCTGGCGTTAGGATCTGAGCCGAGGTGCCAAACCCCAAACACTGGGGAGACAAAATCCTCACCCTCTGGGGAGTAAAACCCCCCAGCCCCTGGAGTGCAGAAAACCCCAACCCCTGGGGTGCAAAAGCACCAAACCCTTGAGTACAAAGACGCTACCCCTGGGGTGCGAATCCACAGCCCCGGGGTGCCAAACCCACCCTTCTTGGGGTCAAACCCGCCAGACCTCTGGGGGCAAAAGCACCAACCCCCAGGGCAGCAAAACCCCCGCCCCAGGCAGCGCAAAAGGCCGAGGATGCAGTGGAGCACATCTGCCCCTGCATCAGCCCGGGGCAGGGAGGGTCAGCCCGGGGAGGGGCTGGGGGTCCTGCCCGCCGAGGGGTCTGTCTTGGAGGTGCGGAAGAGCGGGGGGAGCCCTTCCCGGGGGGCAGAGAGTGTTTGAAGGGGGTGTCGTTTGGGCGGAGGTACAGGACGTGCCTCGGGGGAGCCTGCGATAGAGGGGGTCCCACCTGGAGCGGGGAGCAGCAGCGGCAGCCGGGCCCGCGGGGAGCCCTGCCCGGGGAAGGGGTGTCAGGATCTGCCCGGGGATGGGGATGGGGATGGGGATGAGGGTGGGGATGGGGCTGAAGGTGGGGAATCCCCTGGCGGCAC
>WEIT01014766.1:428845-477764 GCA_013389985.1 Dryoscopus gambensis | reverse complement strand
CAGGCGGGGGCAGCCGCCCCGCTCGCTCCTCCGCCCCGCTCCTCCCCGCCCCTGCCGCTCCTTCGCCCCGCTCCAGCCGGGAAACCTTCCCTCCCTCCGGGAAACGGTGCTCGGTTTTTCCTGCTTTCAAACCAGCCCTTCCCACTCCCCCTCGGCAGCTACAGGGACACGGCGACCTGATGCGTGAAAATAATAAAAAATAAGAGCCGTTCCGTGGGTTTGCCTCCCCTGTTGCTAAACAGGGTGTTTTGTTCATAAACTAAACCGAAACGCCGAAAAAAACCCGGGCTGGAAGAGGAACCTGTGGCACGAGGTTGGCGAGATGTCACCTGCCCAGCCCCTCTCTGCCTTGTCCCCGAGGGTGGGTGGGCTGGGAGCGGTGGGATGGTGGGTGTTGGATTTTGGAAACTGGGCAGGGGGTTCTTTAGGCGTGTCCCTGGGGAAGCCTGGCTGCACGGGCTGCCTGGAAAGGACGGCTCCTGTTCCCAGCTGCAGGTCCGGGCTTCAGGGGGTGCCTGGCACCTCTCGGGCTCCTCGGCGAGCTGACTCAGCTGGTAGAAAATGAACAAGGCAAGAGAAGGTGTAAAATTCTGGTTCTTTGAGTGCTTGGGCGAGGGTCACACACAGGGATGAGCGTATGAAACCCTCACCCTTAGCTCCTGTCCTAAAACAACCCCCAAATCACACTCAAGTGCATCAGCTCTGCACACTGAATTGCTGTCGTTGGCATGTCGGTCTCCTTTCCCACTTGTTTTCCAAAGACTGTTGCAGAGGTTTTGAACAGTGGCTTCACCCATCACCAGAAACGACTCCGGAGAATTTTCTCAGGGAGTCCGTAGAGGAAATCTCTTGATCAGGGTTGGTGGGAACCCAAATTTACTGATCTGTCCCTGGAATAGCGCAACTCACTGGTCCCCGGGTTTGTCTTTGACATTAACAACCAAACTGTGATGGAAGAGCATGTTTGGAACATTTTGTGCCACATATATTGCTTCAGAAATAACAGATTGCCCTTTGAACATAATAAAATCTACTTTAAGTTATGGATTTTCACTCCAGGGAAGGAAGAAAGAGAGAAAGAGGGAAAGAAAGAACGAAAATTATGTCACACCCAAACACAACCTCATCTCTGTATTTCCCTTTAATAAGAATAAAATGTTTTCCACAAAGCTGGAGAAATAAGTAATGTGCGGATCAGAGTATTCTGTGAATTTAGATTGGTTCCATTACTTTAGCCAACATAAATTTCTGCGTGTTTCTGAAAAAAAATCAGCCTTGACAACTTCAATGTAAAATATTTTAAATTATTTTCTTTAAAGTTATCTTCCCAGTTATATTTAATTTTTAGAAGTTTTTATAAAACTTGAAATTTGAGCAAAATATTTTATTTCTGATCAAAAAGAATAATTTTCAAACCTCAAGAAAAGGTTCACCAGCCTCTTTGCAAGCTGAGCTCTTGAAGCCACTTTCTGATCTCCTTCATCACTCCATTAATGCCACAGAGTCAAACAGGAGCACTTGACCAGGGAAGATAAACAAAGGGGCAGAAGTTTTAAATAAAAGCTTGTACCAAGCTCTTTTATTTGCTAACAAATAAACATAAATAGAATTAAATTATATATATAATATACACATATTATATTAATTGTATTTTGTATCATATTAAAATATTAAAGGCATAATAAATATATTAAATTGCAGAAACAAGAAAAACATTGCAATTTTAAATAATGTCTAGTTTATGGTGTTTGGGGTTTTTTTTGACAAAACCTTCCTGAAACATACTTTTTAATAGACTCATAGAATCGCAGAATGGATTGGGTGGGAAAGCACCTTTCAAGGTCATTTAGTTCCAATCCCCCTGCCATGGACAGGGCCCCCAAGTCCTTCTCGTCTGGGCTGTTCTTGGTCTGCTCATCTCCCAGCCTGGGTCGATAATGGGGTTGCACCCAACCCCATTATAATGGTTCAGCACCAGCACTTGGCCTTGCCAAGCCCCCCCTCCTCTATTTCCCTTGAATTTATAGTGAAAAAAAATAGTTTTTTAAAAAAAAAAAAGGACGCTTCCTCTTTCCCTAATTAGTGTTAATTGCCCCTTCCTGGGGGGTGGGAGGGGCCCGTGCCACTGTCTGTGGTACCAGAGGATCGCACAGCTGGGTCCTGGCTTTATTTTTGCTGGGTCCTTCTTTGTCCTCCTGGATTCCAGGCAGGCTGTCGGACTCCAGTAATTGAGTTTTTATGGAGTAGAGAATAATAGCAAAGGCCTGCAGCTCTTCCAAAGCACCAACCTCAAAAGAAATGACAAAGGAGAGAGATAACTGCAAGAAGTGCTCTGGACAGAGTGCTGCAAACGCTGTGTCAGCCACTCATGTTAATGTCATCTGTGATCAATTCACCTGTCAGCGTGTCACAAACCATCCGAAAAACCATGACACAATTTAACATTTACTGGAAATTCGAAGATACTGTCAAGCAGGAATTCCTGGGATGTCACCTCATGGGTTGCTGGGGTTCTGGTTTTACTTTATATTTTCAGTGCTACCTGGAAAGGGAGGAATGAGGGAAAATAGAGTTTATTTAGCTTTCTGATCTTTACAACCAGGAGGGTAATAGGAAATGTACATTTCAGAGCCTTTCACATATCAAAAGCAGCTTGATGTTAAAAAATTTGAGAAGTAGTAGAGCTGTTTATTCAGACACCGAGGTGCAGCTCCTTAAACTGGCAAATAAGATGCTGCAGGGCCTGGAATACTCAGGAATGGTTTGAGGCCTCATTTACTCTTGGTAGCCACATGGAAAGCACTCTTAAATCCCTTGTGAAGGAGGGAAGGAGCTCAGACCAGTGTGTTGTGCTGCCAAGTGGAAGGATACAAGGAAATTTGGTGGGTTTTAGACCTCATGGTTCAGCAGTGGAGATGCTGCTGTGGCAAATTATAACCCCACCGCTCACAGAGATTTATGAAATGAACAGAGAATAATGGATAAAAAAGGCCTGTAAATCACATGGTGTGGGACAAATAGGCCTGTAGGAGTGGCAGGTTTGTTTTGGTGTTTGCCTCTTGAGGGGGAGCCTGTCCTGATAGCACTGCCTCTTCTCCAGCCCCTTCCTAAGGCAGCAGCATGAGAAGGAAGAATGGAGCGTTTCTTTCCTGCCTGTCTTGCTTTAGCCAGGTGTGAAGCTGTACAAACAGTTGTCTGGGCTGTTAAACAGCTCTTTACTAGCCCTGCTGATTGACAGGGTTCCTGGGCAGAAGCCTCTGGAGGTGCTTGCTAACCACCTTTGTGGCAGCCCCAGGGCCCAGAGGCAGCTGCCTGCGAGCTGTGCTCTGTGCCAGGCCGCACTGGCACGCTGCACTCGGTCCCTGTGGAAGTGCCTTGGCCACCAGCCCGGGCAGGGCAGTCCCTGTGACACACCATCCCTGCCGTGCTCCCTGATTGTGCCTTTTCAGTATCTCATGTGCTGCGGCATCTGAGGCATTTCTTGTGCTTGATGAATTCTACCTGACAATTTCTCTCTCAATTTTCCTTCATCAGGCCCCGTATATTTATATTTTCTTTTTCAGGTGGGATTTGTAATCTTTCTGCTTTGACATAATCACTCCTAAAATGAGGGATTGCTCCTGTTGCCTGTGGCAGGCACTCGGCTCAGCTGTCCTGTGCTGCTTCCAGTGACCACCGACCCCAAAAGTGGTCTCTCCTCTTTCCAATGGATATGTAGGGGGTATGCACTTGTAATTTTTTCTGTCTTAACTGTATGCAATTTATATTCTGGAAATAAATAGTACAGGTGTTCCGACTCCCTCCCAGCAATATTTCTGCTGTTAAACTTTTAACCCTGCAAATACCTCCATGTCTCTGGGTGTGCCTCAGCTGAACTGCAGCCTGTGTCACTGTTGAAAAACCAGGATCCTCCCCATTTTCAAGGGAACTAGAGGGACCCAAAACATTCCTGCTGAAATCCATGGGAATTACTGGACCCTGAGATAGTTTATTAGACATTTATTATCATATCACCCATTAACTCAAGGCAGTAAGGTGGATATACAGTTATGGAATTATAGAAGAAATAAAAGAAAAACAATCCTCAAAATTTAAGCTGGCCATGAGAGCTGGTGTTTGTAAATATCAGGAATTTTGTATGGATATGCTCAATGGTTCTGGTCTTAAGGGCAATTTTGGGTCACTGGATCAATCCCACTTGGAGAGGAAGAAGAGCAATCGCACTTTAAATCTTCAAAATCCAAACCCTAAAATGCTGTAGGCATCTCCCATCCAAGTGTGGATTCAGGCCAGGCTTTCCTGGCATTCAGGATGCAGATGTGATCTGTGGCAGAGCAGGACTGGCCAGATGTGACAGAGATCAGGGCCATGCAGAGGGCTGGTCTGCAGGGCACTGCTGAGGAACAGTCTGTGACTCCTTTGAAGCTGCTTGATGATGCAAATGAGTTTCAAAAGCTTTTTCTGTCATTCTCTGTGAGTTTCCCATTGGTCCAAACCAACCATGTGTGTTTGCCAGAGGGACCTCTGGTCATTGTCCCCAGAACTCTGCTCATGAGCCCTCAACTGCAGGGCTGTAGGTGCTGAACTGAGTTAATTAGTACGTGAAGTTTTGTGTCCAAATTCTGCTCTGTTATGGATTTTCCCTTGAGCTAGAGGAGAGTGTGAGGCTCATAAGCTCTAAAAGTACATTCAGACAAAGAAATGGCCCAGCTCTGCCTTGTGACTTGGAACAGTGACAGCTCCTGAGCGCTCCTGAATGTTCAAGTTGTTCGTGGTGGCTTCAGCCACACTCTGGTGTCTTTCCACATGGGAGTGAGCAATTCCAGCTGAACCTTCATCACTGCTTGGGGAGACCTTGGGCATTTCATCCCATAGAGGGATAATAGAGCTGATGCTGCCAGATCACCGTCCTCTGGCACTGGCCGATAATCCGACAGAGAGAAATCCTATAATTCAGGTAGAGTTATCCAAGGCTGGCAGGGAACTGTCCCCGAGTTTACTTGAAAGCAATAATGATTTTTACAGTAGGACCAGCTGGCAGACATCAGGAGACTCTCTGGGAACTTAGGATAGCTTGCACTGAAGCGTGCACACATCTGCTACGTGTTCTCATGGAATTGCTTGCTCACATCTCTGAAGTGGCTTGTTTATCTCCCTGTAGCTGTTGGGCAGATGACTTTTATTTGTGTGGGAGATCTCCCCAGAAATTTGATGGCACTTCTAAGCAAAATGTTTTTCCCTGCACAGGGCATGTCCCAGTTATCAGATGGTCAGGGTTTCACCATGGGCACGCTCCTTGCCCGTGTTTACACCACGGCACTTTCACCTGAGGATCTCCGTGTTGTGCAAACAGAAGCCCTTTGTCCAGAAGGAACCTTGGAATTTTTATCCTTAAACTGAAACCCAGGGAGTAACATTCCCCAAAGTGCTCTCTAATTATGGGCTCCTCCATTCCTAAGCATCCAGATCGGGCTGGGTTTGCAGCAGGGTTGTACAACTCAGCTTGATGTGTGCTTTGAGTTCTCAAAGACCATCAGAAAATTCAAGCCCAAGAGGTATGAAGACACTCAAACTGAGTCACCAGAAATGAGTGGACATTTTTTAATCCTTCACTGCATGCCAAAAGCTTCGCAGTGACTCAATGTCATGGTCTGAAGCAAAACCCCTGGTTCTGTGTGTTATCTATTAGACCCTGTCAGATGTGAGGGATGGAGAGAATTATAAATCGAGTCAGAAATCCAACACAAGAGATCTGTTGCAGAGACCACCAAGGGGAGTTGCAAAGGCTTTTGTTGATCTTGGAAGAAAAGACACCAGTGATACACAAAGCAGTGTCCTGAGAGGGAGGAGAGCACTAAACACCCACAGACAAAACCACTGGAGGAAAAATTTCAGGATATCCTGCACACTGTATCAGGACACAGAATCTATTTGAATAGCTGCCATATTTTAATTGCTTCCAACAACGCTGTTTCTTGGCTTTGTTGTGTATTTCTAGCAACACTGAAATTATTGTATAACTCCAAGGGGAAAAAAAAGAAACTTATCATTGAAACCACTTGTCAGGATGAAAAAAGTTGCCAAAGAAAATTTTCTTTTCCCTTTTTATTGTTCTCCTGACAAGCTGGACAGGGGCTGTTTTCTCTTGTGCTGCAAAATCTAATTATATACATACATAAAAAAATAGACAGCACTAACCATTTGTCTCGCATGACTCACCACTGTCTTTCCAAATGTCATAAATGCTGGCAAGCAAACTACGATCACAGAACACATTAGAGTCTCGCAAGGCTGCTTGGCTTGATTACAGGCTGGCAAGGATTAGGCTGAGTAATTGGGAGAAGATGGGAGGAAGATTTCACTGGACATCTGGGATTATTGTGTGCTGGAAGCATCGCAGGAGACAAACCACTAAAAGACAATCCTGTGCCTTCAGTGGCAATCCCCATTGCAGGGTGATACCATTTGTACAGCCCAGAAGAGAGGAAGAAACAGAGCCTTTATTTTAAATAAAGGGATGTGAAATCCTATATTCATTTATCACTTGGGCCTCCTGTTAAAAAAAAAAAAAGGAGATCCCTCTCTGGAACACATTTTCATGGCCACCTCCTGTGCAGCAGCAAGGCTGGTGCCTGAAAGGCCTGCCCTGGACCGGGTGGTGGGAGGAGGGTTTGTGCTACACCACAGTGAGGCCCTGGACACCCTCACCAGGGTGCACAGTAAATGCATTTTACTTCCTCACAAACCTCACTGGAAGACCAGAGTCCTTCTGGGTACTACAGCACCTCTTCCTCTCTGCCCTGGGGCCACACCAGGTCTTGAGACCCCACCTGCAGTGCTGTGTCCAGCTCTGGGGCCTCCAGCAGGACATGGAGTGTTGGAGCATGTCCAGAGGAGCCCACGAAGATGCTCTGAGGGCGGGAGCCCCTCTGCTCTGGAGCGAGGCTGGGAGAGCTGGGCATGTTCAGCCTGGAGAGGAGAAGGCTCCAGGAAGAACTTAGAACCTCTTCCAGTGCCTAAAGGGCTACAAGAGAGCTGGAGAGGGAGTTTTGACAAGACATGGAGTGACAGGACAAGGGGAAATGGCTTCAAACCGACAGAGGGCTGGGTTAGATTAGATGTTAGGAAGAAATTCTTTGCTGTGAGGATGGTGAGGCCCTGACACAGGTTTACTGGAGAAGCTGTGCCTGCTCCAACCCTGGAAGTGTCCAAGACCGGGTTGGATGATGCTCTGAGCAACCTGGTTTAGTGGAAAGTGTCTCTGCCCATGGCAGAGGGGTTGAAGCTGGCTGATTTCTGAGATCCGTTCCAAACCAAACCATTTTATGGTTCTGTGATTCTGTCAGGGCAGACCAGAGCCACAGAGGAGTGCCCTGGGCTGAGCAGAAGATGGGATCGTAAGAGTAAGTCTCAGTCTCAGAATATCAGACATGATGGATCTGCTATAGATGGGCTTTAATAAGTAGATAGCTGTTTTAAAAATCAAAGTTACTTCTGAAACCCTGGAGAACTCTGAAGAAAATCATCCTTTCACAGTGAGATGGGCAGGGTATTTCTGAAACACAGGGTTTCTTAAATGCTCTTCCTCAACTTCCGTGGCACTGATGCCAGGACCTGTCCCAGCAAGGGCCAGTCTCAGTTCGATTTTACAATCCCATTTGAAGATGCATCCCCTCGCCGTTTAATCCCTGAAGCAAAGCACTCAGTCCCACTCACATGCACGGGATTTCCTGGTGTGGCTGGGCCAGGGAGGCTCCTGAGCTGTGAAATGTTTGAAATATGTGAAACGTGTCAGGTGTGTGAAATGAACTGTGTGCATTCCCGGCTCCTTCGAAGTGCCTGGAGCACTGATTTTATCTCGTTGGGTAACATAAGGGCAGTGGTGCCTGAATTTTGAAGAAGTTTCACAGTAGAAAATGACAAATCAGGAAGAAATACTTGTGTGGACAGGCAGATTTTGGACTGAAAGAGATTTTGGATTTTGGACAGGAAAAGAACTAGGCACCGATTGTTGAAACCTGAGACCATCCTACGTTGTGTTGCGAAATTGTGCTCTTCCCCACAAAAAGCTGAGCTGTGTTTTTGTCATTTGACAAATATATCTGTGGTTTATTTTTAGCTTTAATTAGATATGTCCTTTCAAATCTTATCACTGCCCACCCAGAGCAAGTGGAGTGGCATAAATACAAACACAACATAGACTGCCTTATGCTGAAGAGCACAGCAACAGCAAATTAATAATATTTTCTTTTTCCCAGGCATCTCATCTTGAATCCAGGAGAGACTTGTTTACTGATGTGATTCATTAGTTGAAGAATAAAATGTTGTCTGGCAAGGTTAATATTTCACGTTTTAATATGGATTTTCACTTGAGGATCTAAAAATTATTTACAAGCCTTGAAGCTTGAACTAAACACAAATTTTTTTCAGCAAATTGTCGCTGCCCCATCCCTGGCAGTGCTCAAGGCCAGGTTGGATGAGGCTTTGTGCAACCTGATCTAGTGGAAGATGTTTTGGTTTTTTAAGAACATGATTTCCCCTCCCCCCCCCCATTACTTTTCCTATCAAAAATTTTACATATAAAATCACAATTACAGTTACAAAATACTTTAGAGCTGTATAACAAAACATCCCTTGCTGCTGTACTTTTACTAACTTGAGCAATGTGCATTTGCATGTAAAAAACATCCCATCACTTGTCTTTTTAAGCCTAACTAAAGCTGCAAAATACCTCACAGCTCCACGGGTGGAAAGTTGATCAGAGCAGCCAAAGCCTTGCTGTTCCACCGGGAATGGTCGGATAATTGCCCACGGTTGTGCTGAGAGCCTGATCTGAATGTCTATGGAAGTATTTGTAGAAACGAGATTGTGTTTGGACCAGCAGGATGAGGAACATGCTGCTCCTCTGTGATGAGAAATCACTCTCTGGAAATGGCACTTTGCTCCGAAGATAAGCAAGCCCCAGGGAGATGAAAGAAGCATGTGCTGGAAATTAGGTGTTATTCTCCATGGATTTTTCCTTTTTGCATGGTGTGTGAATATTACTTGGTCATTAAATCTGGATGGCAAGAGAAGGGATGGAATGTAAATGCAAGGCTGGGGAAGGAAGAAGAAAAAATGGAACTGTCGGGGGGCAGCAAGAATCACTGCACGTGTTGTGTAGGTTGCTAAGGACACATTGGTGCTGGCAGCTCTGCTGGGGATGCCCAGCTGTGCCCAGCTGTGCCCTCTGCCACCCCACAGTTACATCTGCTGGGTCTCAGAAGGAGCAGGAGAGAGGGAAGCTCATTTGGTAGGTTATGATATAGAAGAGGCAGAATAGAGGAAAATACATCTTGTCTGCTAAGATGATGAACTACTTCGAGCTGGATTACATAGCTCTCCAGAGCAGGACAAAAATCCATCTCATCTAAACCTTATTTTTTTCTAGGAACAGATATAAAGGAAGGGGGGAAGGGAATGAAAATCCTCATCATTGATGAGGACAACAGAAATTGGGGTGGGGGATGAGAGAGTGTGCACGTTGCCCTGCCAGACAGCCGTGCCCATCCAGCAGATCTCTGTATCATCTCATTGCTTTCTCGTACTTGCTTTTTTGTCCCTTTTCCCCTGACCTCCCAGCTCAGTAATTCTTTCCCAGGAATTCACATAAAACAGTGCACCAGGTGCTATCCCTAGCCAATAGCTTAGGAACGAAATCCAAAAATGTATTTCTGTTGACAGCTGTGTCAGACTGATTCTGAAGGACCCCCAAAACCCTCCTCTCCCAGTAATAATCTGTCTGCTTTCCACTGTCTAATCCATAAAACTAAAACTCATTTTTGGTTGTTCTGTTTTTCATGTCTGGCTTCATGCAAGCCTGGCTACGTTTGTTTATTTGACACTGACTTGTGCTAGGTAAATACAACTTACGCCAGATAAATATAGGTTGGACTCAAAGAATTGGTATCTAGGCTATTTATGTTAGCAGCTTGACTGAATCAGTTTTAATCAAAATAAAGGAGTAAAATCTGAATAAAGAAAAGGAACCAGGTATAAACAAGAAGCAGGTTGTAAGTTGCTTTCATATATTTTCTTCTCTTTGCAAAACTGTATTTTTCTGACATTTATGATGAAGGTGCCACTCACTCCCTTGAGATCTGACACCATCCATGGCCACAAAGCTGGCATTTCCCAAATCAGGGACATCCACAAAAGCAGATGAAGGTCAGAGTGACCTTCAGGCTGGCCAGGACACTGTGGGGAGGCACTGTCATGTTTGGGTCCGACTGTGAGCAGTACCTGGAGCAAAGCTCTGCTCTCTGCTTCAGATCACTCAGGCTGTGCAACCCTCCCCTTCCAACATCTGGAGAGCCAGCAAGGAAATCACAGCTGGCAGAGCATCTCCAGGAATCTTTGGGCAATGAGCTGGAAGTGACTGCGTTTTAAAGAAATTCATAGTCAAAAATTAGTGCTTATCTATTAAAGCTGTGGCTGAAGGCTCTGAAGGCTGAATCCCACATTATTCCAGAAATAAAATGAGGAAAATTACCCATTCTGAAGCCATCACCCCAGACAGCAAAGCCTTCCCAAGCAGCATAACCAGGGTGCTGCCAGTTTCAGGTCTGGTGCTCTCACTGATGGGCACGTCCCAGGGAGGATCTGAGCACTGCTCGTGTGAGACTGAATTTAAAATGTTTTACATTCTCTGCTACATTAACTCTGAGGGATAAGTACCTTCCTGCAGCCTGGGAATGAGTCTGCAGAGGCAGACAAGGTGGTGAGTGATGTGTGAAGGCAGGGACACCTTCCACTACACCAGGTTTCCCCAAGCCCTGTCCAACCTGGCCTTGGACACTTCCAGGGATGGGGCAGCCACAACTCTGAAAAAAAAAGCTTCATCCTGGGGCACAAGTCCCTTTGATGGGTCATCAGATCTTATGTAGATTCATCAGATTTTATGTAGATTATTGCAGAAGATTAAGATGAAGATTTTTTTTCTGATAATTTGGTTTTTTCCTTTTTTTTTAATATATAGTTCATGTTGCACAGAGCATTGATGGAGAGTACTGTCTGCTGTCCCTTTTTTAATGAACACCCAGGATGTGCCAAAAGACTGCTCTGCTCAGAGCAATTTTAGTGCTTTCCAGTGAGGTGACTGCTTGGGAAACGCTACTCCATTAAATAGAACAAAAAACATCACATAGAACCCCACCCACCCCCAAATCCTCCCCCCCAAAATATAAAAACAGTTGTTGGGGAACAGAAAACAAAAGAGTTTCTGGCAAGAAAAAAAAGCCCCATGCAATATCAGGTTCCTCACTGTTGCCCACTTCAGACATTTGGCTGTTGGTGCTACATGGTGTTCTGTTAAAAGCCTTTATTTTTTGGTAAAAGGAAATCCTATTTTTCTGGCTTGTGCTTCTCATGATAGCCCCAAAGGAGCTTTAAATATTCATTTACTTTACCACAGTTCAGAAACACTTAGCTCAAACCAATTAAGTTTTTAATTAAAATGCATTAGAAGGAGAATCTTGCATATTAAATATCTCATTTTTTTTTTGAGACACAGCAATCCGTAGAGTTTGGCAGCCCCTGCATTACAACAAGTCGAAGCCCAAGAACATTTTTAACCTTCACTTGCGAATTGCATGACCCACAAAACTGAAGCTCTCAGAGCAGAACCTTGCAACTCCACTTCTTTTTCCCCAGCGTGCTGATTTATGTATTGACCATATTCCCCAGGTTCCTCTGACAGAAATGCTGTCATTTTAAACATAAGCAGCGTTTCATCTGCGGGCATCGTGCTTCTGTGGGTTGCAAGGCCAATATCTGCAATTCTGTTAATGCAGGAGCAGCTGCAGTAATTGGTCTGCGCCACCTGAATGATAAATCCATATTTTAAACAAACTGGTCTCAAAAACTACAGTGAGCCCCGCAAAAAATGCCTGGAGGGAGCCAGTAAAGAAAGAGATGATAAAATAAACTGTTACAGAGCCTCCTTTGTGCAGTGTCTTGGGAGGGGACTTGGCTATGGGGTGTCTAGAAGAGGTGACTGATGATGTTGATTTTAAAAAAAACCCAAATCGTCAGTGTTCTTGTTGTTTTGTGCTTACTGAAAACACACAAAATCCCATACCACTGGGACAGCAGGATACAGAAAATATTGCATTAGCAGGCTGAGTCTGAAATCCAGTTTATCATGCTTGTTATCAGGGATAGGAAAACTTATTTGCAATCTTCATAAACTTGATTGCATGTAGGGCTGCTGATGTATTTTGACAGAAAATGAAAAATCCCACTAAAACACAAAAATGCTTTGAGTTTGGTTGGAAAACAAATTGTGTACAGTGAAAAACAACCCTCTCCAAAGCAAAGATGGGAATATTTTATAAAGATACATTAATCTCAGGTGAAATTGCTTTTCTGTGAGGCCAAAACTAAAAGGATAACAATAAAGGGAAAATTCAGGGCTCATTTCTTCTCAAAGGAGAAAAATGTCTGTATTTGAACATTTTCCAGACGCCTCAGATGGAGGTACCTGGCAGCACCTCTTCACTGGCTTGTGGTGTAGCATAAAATAAGGAAAATATGTTGCTGCAGAGGCAGAAGTGGGTCCGCAGAGGTGGGGAATTATCAGCAGAGCCAATGCCCGTCCAAAACACGACCCCAAGGGGCCCAGGAGAGCCTGTGAGCTTCCATCAGACTAGAAAATGTATTGATTGGCTTTGAGTCTAGGATTAAACAAGCAGCAGTTCTCCGTGTATAACTTGTAGGTTACCAGTGGCAGGGTCACACTTGGCTGTTCCTTCTGAGGTGACATCCTTCTCCCGTGATCCACCCTCATCCCTACCAGGGGTAAATGAGGAATAAAAAACTGTGGCGAGAGGCAATCTATATGTTTCATCTCAAACTTTAACACATGAAAAATAGCCTGTTTCATCTTAGTGCTTGGGTTTTAAATTTACCCTTCCAGCTCTGTGTTTAAGCAAAAAAAAGTCTGTTTGCTTTTAAAATATTTAGTTTCCTGTTGTTCACCATCCTTTATCCCTTTACATGGGAGACCACTGGAACCTTTTTCATGTTGGCAAGAACACTGGGAAACAGAAAACTCAAATAAATTTTTATTTCTAAACTGAGAAACAAATGTTTTAATTTTTTTTTAATCTGATAACAGGTAGAAACTTGGTTTGGGTGAACAAACAAACAGAGTTAACTTTTCAGATGCTCTTCCACAACTCTCTAAGTGTCATCTCCTCCCAGACATGGCCCTCACCACCAGATCCCAGCATCAGGAGTCAGTCCTGGCTGAGCTACATGGAGAGGTCATGAACAGAAGAAGAAATTTCTTCATGCCTATGGAAATGGGAGGAGCTGCCTGATTTCCTTGGGAAGAGCTGGGCTCAGCATCACCCCGTGGAGATGTTCAGCTATTTCCTCTTCCCACTGTTCCTAAATCACATTTCCAATTCTCCCTTTGCATTATGGTGGGGTTGAAGGCACCAGGTCCAGGCAGACGAGTCCCTGAAAGAGGATAATGGTGTTGGAGAATGGATGCTCCAGGCATTTCTGGCCATGCTTCCCAAAGAGCACCTTGCTGGCACACTCAGCAATTTTTCAGTGCTTTGCAAGCTCCTGGCCCCACCAGTCCCTGCCAGCCCTGGATTGCGGTGGGAGCTCAGCATGAAGAGGAGCAGAAGGTTTGGAGAGCATCCCCCAACCCAGCCTGGTTCCCAGCCTCTGCCTCCTCAGTGGATGTTCAAGGCCAGGGCCTGTTTGGAAGGTCATCAGTCCCAAATGTGAATTGTAGATGGAATTAGTTCAGCCCTGAAGAACAATCAGAATCCTCTTTGTCAGATGATCAGCTCCCTAAAAACCCCTCCTACCAAAACCACAGGGAACACCTGGAATTCCAAGCCATGATTTGGACTTGTGTACTTAAATCCCTTTATGGCATAGCCATCATCTTCTAAATCACTGGGACACTTTGGGCAGAGACCTGAATTCAAAAAACACATTTTCAATGATGATTAAAAAAAAAAAGATAAAAATTTTCGGTTTGTTTGGGGTTTTTTGCCTGCATGAATCCTTTAGCAAATGCATCTGACAGTGCCTGCCAAGCGTGGTCAGCCAGGGATGAACAAATACGGGGGAGGAAACTGCTGGAGCCTGCAGGGCTCGTGTGGGCACTGGGAGAGCTGTTCATAAAAAGAGGGACCTGCACAGCAGGACTGACCTGCAGCTCTCTGACCCCACTCCTTGGTGGCATTTAGGGTCCGCCTGTATAATTGGCACATCCTTTTATTTATTTATTTATTTATTTATTTATTAGCTATATTTTATATACATATTTTATATTTTTTAGTATTTTTTTTCCAGTCATAGAGGCAATAGGTGAGGCACCCACTGTAGCTTAGAAATACCTAGAGCAAGCAAGTCATGAGTCTGAGCAGGGATGCATCAAGGATTTAAACCTTCTTACAAGTCCCTCACCTGTCCTGAAGGCGTTCTTGAAACTCCTGACAGGAGCCAATGTCCCCAGTGAGACCTCTGGCCCTGCTGGTCCTTACACAGTGCCCCATGAGACTCCAGCTGGTCACCTGCTGCTACTGTGCCAAATTCTATCAGTTGTATGACACAGTCCTGAGAAGGCAAAACCCTTCCAGCAGCGAAACACACCTGTGTTGGTGGCCATCGGTGTCCCACACCTGGGAGCAAGTGCTTCTGCAGTAAAGAATTGGCCTGAAGGTCAGAAAAAGCCTGAGAATAAAGTTGTCTGAGCAGCACTGAAGTTCCCAGCTCAGCATTAGACAAAACCACTGACATATAGCAGCCTCACAAAACAACCCAAAACCCATTGAGTTTAATATTTTATTGGCAATATGAAAAGCTGAAGCTTCATCTGGCCCTTGGCACAATAAATGGACTGACTGAAGAAAGTGCTTTATAACTGCAGAGTGCCCAGTGACCCATAAGAAGCTTCTGCAGTGTGCGGGTGCTGTGTCCCTGGGCACAGAATGGGAGGGAAAATGCAGATTTCACAAATTGCCAGTGGAGATTTATATTCAGCTGGTTAAATCTCTGAGCTTTCCTCACAAGAAAAGTGCTGCTAGTTGTCACAGTGTGCTGTGCTGCGTGGCCGAGCCTGGCAAAGCAATTCGTGCTGACCTGGAGGTGAAGGGCATGCAGGCACTGCCAGGATGCTTCTGGCATTAATGGGTATCACCACGCCCCATTTGGGAATCCAGCAGTTAAAAACGCTCCATCCCATGCTGTGTCACGCATGTGATCATCCTTTTCCAGCTCTCTGCAGTCTCTGCTGCCAGAAAAACTCCGTGATGACAGCACCTGAGGCAGGCTGGAAGAGATGAATATTTATCGTTGTTGAATATCTCTGAATAAATGTCTGGAGAGCATCACATGGTGAGCAGAGGCTGTCCCACAGTGAGAGGTGCTGTACAGAGCAAGGTGTGCAGCCAGAAGGTTCCAACTATTAAAACTTGAACTCCCAAAGCAGAATGCTTCCAGGAGCTTGCCTGGGTGTTAAGCAAACAGATAAAAAACTTGAATTAATGAATGATCTGTGATAGAAGAACAGCAGATGGTGACAGGGTGCAGGAGGTCTGGTATGATGCAGAAGGGATTGATTAGGAGGAGCTGTCACTTGGACATTTGGGATGCTGGATTTCTGGAATGTGGGGTGCACAAGCTGTTTTTCCTGCAAACACAGAGTTGTGCCTATAATCAGGCTGAGACACACAGGTGTACTCACACACACACAGAGGTACATCCACAGAGTGCTAAATAAAAAAATGCTCAAAACCCAACCCTGGCCACAAGGCTGGGCAGCCAGATCTGGCTGTCATCCACACGAGCTGTCACTAATCCTCTACAGCAGCTTGGTCTTGGTGAGGCATAGGCTAAGCCATGAATTCAGTTATGTGGACCACCCTGTTGCAGTGCTTCAGCTGATTTCCCTGGCCCTCTCGTTCAGCATCACAGAAGTGCCATCAGGATTCCTTTTAAACCCATTCTCCACGGTCTGGTTAAATATGGAAACAATAAAATAAATAAAGATAATTTTTAAAAAACCCAAACAAAAACCAACACGAAACAAATCAACCCCAAATAAAACCAGCTTTCAGTGCTACTCCCCAGACAAGACTATTGATTACTCATATTGGTCAAGGTTTTGAGTGATCAAGGGATGAAGGACTGGGTTGCTGCCTTTTCTGAGGGAAAAAACACCCCAACAAACAGTGTTTGAATAGGAAAACATCTATTACAGGATGTGCAGTAACCGTGGAAAATGTGAATCCAGGAGCAGCTTTATGAGGGGTGACTCAGACATTGGTCATCCCCAGAAGAGTGGTCAGAACAGAGAGGAATGGAGTGACACGAAAGCACCTGCATTGCAGAGCTGACGTGACTCAGCTGAGAGTTTCATCTCCAGCCTCGCACATTTCTGTCCCATCCCCAGGAGCATCCCAAATCCACCCAGCCTGTCCTTCCCCAGCAGCTGCAGGCCTGGGAGTTTGGGGCTCACACTCAGAAACATTTCCCTTCCTTCCTAGAGCTGAAATTTTCAGGGAAGAGAAGGTGCCTTTCAACCAGTGTTCATTCAGGATAAAAAACTGTTTTGGCCACAAAACCATTTGAAAATTCAGGTGAGTTTCACCAAACACCCTGTGTTAGCATGGTTAGGATGATGTTGATTAAAGGGACAGCTGACTCTGCCGTGGAAAAAGGTGGATAATCAAATTAGGTCAAAAATCAATGGGAAAATAGCGTTATAATTTTCTAAAAGCCTAACTATTTTCTTTTCTGCAGATCCTCTGTTTTTCAATCTTCTTTAAAAGCTAGAAATGGGCCAGTGAAAAGAAAAAGCCTGATTCCTGTTCAAAGACTATTCCCACACTTCTTTTAACCTAGAACCTCTTGCTCCTCAAACCACAAAACATCCCAACCTTGCACTCACCTGACACCCCACTCCCAACCAGGATGGGCTGGTTCCCACGCCCTGCAGTCCTTCCCTCCTGCCTGGCCATCTCCAAGTTGTTTTCCCTCCCACAGAGCCACAGCACCAATGGTCTTACAGTCTCTCCCTCCTTCCTATCTCACCAGGGTGACCTCCAGAGAGGACTGGAGTTAGATGACTTCCAAGTTGCAGAAATGTTACTTGGATGTTTTTCCTATGAACATAATACTGGGATCAGAAAGAATTGTATGAGAAACCAAAACATCAGAGCTGGCGTTTCTCCAGCTGGCTGCACAGCTTCATTTGGAATAAAAAATGCAATTTATTCTGTGTTAGGCAAACAGGAAACTGCTACAAGCAACGCTGGGTGCCCACCACTCCTTGTATGTGCCCTGGCTGGGTTTCAAGGCAGCACTGGACAGGCACAGGCTCAGAGGGCACCGAATTCCCCAAGCACATCAGCTGCTGCCCCACTCTTTTCCTTCTGGTTCACACCACTTCTTGATTTCTTTGCTAGTCTTGAAGCAATTTTCCCCCACCTCTCAAGGTTCCTTCCCACTTCTCCAGCAGCCTCAGTGGGGTGTCCAAAAGTTTGGGGCTCTGTTTTGAGCCAGTGCCCAAATTTTTGAGGGTTCTGTTATTCTGCCATCTTTAGAGCCCCGTCACACCTGGCACTCAGCACCAGTCTGCGCAGCAGCATCACGTGAACAGGCCTAACTCAGCACCAGCACCTTGCAAAGCCAGGGTAAGGCAGAGTTAAAGCCTGCAGGCTGGAATTTGTAGCAGCAAAGTTGGGTTTATTGATTTTATTGCAGGGAGCCGTGACCACTGCCGGAAACAGTGCAGGGGAGGCAGTGGGGAAAGTGAGCACTTCCAGCTGTGGGACTGCAAAGGGCCACACCAGGGGGCTCCTCTCTCTGATTTTTATTAAATTAACTTCTAAACTTTTTTTATTTTCTACAGAGTCTGAGCCTCTTGAAATAATTGGAAAATTTTCCAGGGAACCCAAGAGCCTTTGGGTGCAGTTTTCAGGGCGTGTGAAGCCACCACCACAGTGAGAAATGCAATGGGATTTTGGGAGCCCCTCTGCCACCTGTGGTGCAATGAAGCTGGTCTGGCTCTCCAGGTAAAGTAGTTTTTTATCACAGCTGAATTGAAGAGGTTGTAGGTGATTGTAAAGGTGGCACATCAATCACAGCCTGTATCTGCTTTTGAGGCAGTTTGATTGAAATAAAACACTGAAGTGCTTGTTTTCACTTTTTGCAATTATTTATGTGTTTCATATGCACATTCCCTGGATAAATACAGTGAAACCTTATTGTGTGAACCGTGATGGAAAGCAGGAGCAGTTGGCAGAGGAAGGAACAGCTCCCAGGCTGGAAGACCCTCATGTGTTGATTATAGCAGGAGCTTCCTAATGGGAGTGTTTGCCCTGCTGATCTGCTTAATTAATTGACTCATTATCAGCAACCCACCCAGGAGCCATCTAACATCATCCCTGGGAATACTTGCCCTTGATATCCAGCCCACAGAAAAATAAAATTTACCTATTTTTCAAATTTCTCTGGCATATCATTTTCCTGCTGAGTAACACATGCAGCTGGATGTCTCCATGGAAGGGTGAGAACTGAATTTGCAAATCATACAGCATGTTTCCATTTAACAACTGTTTTTTTGAAAAGGGTAATGCTTTATATAGGCTTAATTCCATGTAAGATTGGCTCCTCCTGAGGGGGATAGGCCTGGCTGGGTATCACCACTGTTCACTGGGAGAGCAGCAACGCTCAGCTCTACAAAGGCCACATGATCTCGGAATACCTGAGATGTGTCCACTGCACCAAGAATGACCTGACAGGTAAAGGAAAGGCTCAGGCCACCCAAAAAAAATCTTTTTCAAGGTCCAAGTGGCCACTTTTTCAAGTGACCAAGGAGTTAAAGAGGAAAGTAAAACATGTGGGTCCGCATGACCCTGTTGTTGTTTTGAACTCATGGTAGGAGAACTGAAAAATATGGGCAAAATCGAAACATATTACAGATTATGTTGCTTGTAATTTAAAAACAAAAGTAAAATAGTATCAGTGGAAAATTCTAACAGCTTTACTAGCATGTTTTATATCTGATGGAGGCAAATTCATCAAGCAGCATTCAAGCTGACCATAGAATCAGAGAATAAACTGGGTTGGAAGGGACCCACAAGGATCAATGAGTCCAGCTCCTGGCCCTGCACAGCACCATCCCCAAGAGTCACACCCTGTGCCCGAGAGCATTGTCCAAACTCCCCTTGAGCTCTGTCAGGCTGGTGCTGTGACCACTGCCCCAGGGAGCCTGTTCAGCGCCCAGTCTCCCTCTGGGGGAAGACCCTTTTTCTAATATCCAACCCAAACCTCTCCTGACACAACCTCAGGCCATTCCCTCGGGTCCTGACAGCAGGCTGTGTGTTTCCTCCCAGAAGAAGGAGATCCGAGGCGAAGCACTTGGAACCCACCTCTGCACAGAGCACAGGCCAGGCAGGTGCATGCAGAGGACTTGTCAGCATCATGTAGTCATTTATTTATAGCTGCAGTCATTTATAGCGGTAAACCCACTTTTCTCTTTCAGCAGCATCAGACTGATCTGTACACTATAAATGGAGTCATCACACCTCAGCAATACATCTCATTTTATTTTCTATTGGATGATTCATGTAGCTTTTAACTGAACGAAAGAAACCCTCTTCACCTAAGCAAGCTCAGATAAAGGCAGTGAAGAATTTTTAAGTGTTTATGAACATCTATGAAGGTCGTGTCCCACATTCAAGCCCAGCAGACGGTTCCCAAACACTAACAGCACCTGAGCTGCCCCAGAAACAGCATGGAAACAGCATGGAAACAGGCATGAGGCCAGCTGAGGCTGGTTGGAAAGAAAAACACCTGATTTTAGGGAAACTGGGAGGAGTGGTTGGCAGTTGCTTTTGTTCTGGACTGCCAAGCCATCACAATAAACCTTATGCACTTCTCTCTGTTTCTCTCCATCTCTTTTGAACACCATCATTTGCCCAAGAAAGTGCCATTAAAACTATACCACTCAAAAAGGGTGGTTTGACCACCATCCCTTGACAAAAATCATAGTTTGGTAAAACGTGTTAATTGGCAAGTTCTTTCCCTTTGCTAATAATTTCTGCTCAGGCTGGTGGCTGAGCCAAGGGCAGGGCTGACCTGGCTGCAGCAGATGGAGGATTTGCATCATTAACTCTTGCTCTGTTAAGGTTAAGCATGTGCTGGGTGGTTTATTGCACAGTTGTGAGTTGGGTGGCGGCCATGGGAAGAGTTTTGTCCAAAACAGGAGGAAAAGTTGATTGCTCAGTAATGGGTGAGGATCAGCCCTTGAATGTCCTTGCAGCCTCCAGAGAAGTGGTGGCATCCGTGGGCAGTGCTGTTTGCAGAGCAGGGAAGGTGCCCAAGCAGTTACTGCAGGTGCTTCTCTTTTACAAATGTCACATCATACCACTGAAGCCCCAGCCACCAATGTTTTGCTCTGCTGGGATAAATTAATCTTCTAATTACATTTGTGAAGACACCTCTGAAAATTTGTGCCTGTTCTGTCACAAATCACCAGTTCTTCCCAACCACACTCTTCCAAGGAAGCTGCTGTGGGATTTCTGTCTGTTCCCATGCAAGGAGCAGGCAGCACCAAACACATTTGAGGATTCAGTCATTCCTTGGTGAAGGAGATGCTCTGTAGTGGTGACCAGAATGACCACAGACATATTTTAGCCTGTCTTCCAGCACTGTGAAATTCATTTAGCCATTCAACAAGGTGGTTTTGCACCTCCGATGTACAATGGGACAATCTGTGGAGAGTTCTAGAAAGACTCAAGGTAGAGAAGTCACCAGTGGATTAACCCATGATAATTTTGAATTAATTTTTCCATAAAGGATGCATGAAGTAACTTTAGAGTTCAGTCTGTGCTGTCATGCTGGGAAATAGAAAAGACAAAATTAAAGACGGAAAATGCTGCTTCAAAATTTGCGATGGAGATGAGGGATGAACCCAGAGCATCCATTTCCCTGAACAGACATCTCCGTTATGAATCCCAAGGAAGACAGTTCTTTAAGCAGCTTTGCAGAACCAGGCGGAGTGTGGGATCCTGGTGCCAATCGGGATTCTAATGACTGAACAGCCAAGGGAGTTCAGACCACGTGTTCCACCTCCAAAATGAGAATTTCCCCTTCTACCCAGGAGATGGCACTAAGGCACTCAGGCACAAAACATCACTTCAGCCTTACCAAAAACCTGTTTTCCCTGAAGTTGTATGTTGGAGGGGAAACCTGCAAATTCACATTCACTGGGTTGTGCTTCTTGTGATGAGACCGAGTGTCCTGAGAGGGAGCACGTTGTGGTGGCTCTGTGGATGCTGTCACTCGGATTTAAAGTAGGTTGTCCTTCTCATGGCTCCAGTGAGTTCTCGTCAGATGAGAGCAGCCTCCATCCAGGGATGTTCTTCTGTTTTGGACACAGGGAAGCACCAAATACTCTGAAGAAATATGCCTATGGCTCAACCATAGCAGTAGCGAGGCAACAGGATCCTGGAAAACATCTCCTAATCTCCACCAGCCACATTCCGACTCATACCCAGCTTGTTTCTCTGTGTTGTTTCAGGGGTTTTCTCTTGGACTGTGTTACTACTGTAAAACCTGGTTGCATCCCTTTTTGAACCCTGTTGAGCTCATGGCTGGTGTCACCTTGGTGCTGCAGAAAAAGGACTGAAAATGATGGTGTTGAGGTAAAGCCAGTATTATCTAGAGCTTCTCACCTCTTTTTGACCCCAGTGCTCTTCAGTGTTAACCCTGTGTCACTCACACGAACAGGATCCATCCACTGAAAAGCCAGAGCATTGTTGGAGGCAAATTGAAATGGAAAATTGAAAAACTGATTCTGTGTCTGCTCCCTTCTGCCATCTGGATACATTTGCAAGCAGCCCGAATGTCTCCCTGCATGCAACAGTGACTCCCTGGGGCCCTGAGAGCCCTTTGGTGTGTTTGAACTGCCTTGGGACCATCACCATTTCCATTAGCAGGGAGTTGGGAGGGGGGGAAAAGCACAAACAGCATCACTGCCATGACACACAGAGAAGGGACAACGAGGGCTGGAGAAACAAGGGTTTGAAAGAAAACTTTGGGAAGAGAAATGGCAGGAGATGGGGATGCAAAAGGCTGGATCTTGGGTGGGGGCTGAAACGTGGAGCACAGGTTTCAAAAGCTGCATCCCTAAGCCTGGTCTCCAAATCTGAGAAGTGCCTGAGCAAGGCTGCTGTCAGGAAATCCAGGAAGGACATTTATCTCTGATATCAGCAGCTTCCTTCCTTCTCCCTGGCACAAAGGTAAGGACCACTTTAGCAAACCCAGCATCCATCGGCCTGATTGAATATCCTCATTACTGCTCCTGACAGGGTGTAGCACAACAGCATCTTCTGATCCAGGCATTTGTTTCCAGCGTGGTTGTGATTAGCATTTAGCAACACGCTTTTTCCCAGTGACGTTACCTTGTATGTATGAGAACTCAGAACAGCCCCTGTCAGTGCAACAAAACACAGCAGAACGGTGTGGAAATCAGTTTGAGGAGCCCAACTCCAGCATGGGCAGGCAGGAAAATGATTTTTTTTTATAAGAGAAAATGATCAGTAAGGCCATGGGGTTAATTTTAAGTGGTGTAAAAGCATATCTTTCCATTTAAAACATCTCTGTTCTCATGGTCTCGTTTTCCCCAAAGTCAAACTCTGTCTCCCCTCTGATGTAAGCAAGTATTTTTCCCTATTTTTTAAGTTAAAGGTAGTTTCATTGTTTCTGTCCTCCAAAATTGCCACTTGTCCACTATACTTAGCTACTGTGGAAATCCCAAATGCTGCATGGGCTGTGGTCAGCCATGCCCCACACCAGAGCAGCTTTGCAGAAACACTGGACCCCTCTACTTCTGTTTGGAGCTTGGCCCTGCCAGACATCATTTTGCTAAATCCCCCAGAGCTTAGATGATAAACTCCTTGTGGCAGGGACCAGTGTGCTGCTGTGTCTGCACAGTCCCTGTCACCAACAGGTCTGGGGATATTTGATATTACTGTAAAATAAGTTATTTGCTCTCATTATTTTTGATATTTTAGCTGTATCTGTTAAAAATGTCTTGCTTATCCCTCAATACCGCAAGGATGTCCATTAAAAGGAATACCTTTTAGGAGTCAGGGAGAGGTTTCTCTACACCACCTACTCCGGGATAATTTTGGCATCAATTCTGAAGACCCAGCCAGGTCACTAAAGCCACGGCAAAGGGCTGTCAGCCCTTCCCAGGTCTGGGTTCGGCGGCTCTCCATTGCCATCTTCAGGCTGGGAGCAGCCTTGATCCTTCCAGAAACTAAAAATCCCAAACGGAGACGGCAAACTCAATTCTGGCTTACCCAGCATTAGCTGAAATTGACGGCCAAAACCTGGAATAAGGTGTTAAATGTAAAGGAGGGGAAGGAGCTGTGCAAGGCTGGTACTCAGCTCCCCTGAATAACACAGATATTTCCCTGCCTGTGAGTGCACAAGGCTTTAGGGAGTAAATTAACACCAACAATGCTGTTTAACACGCACTGTTTCTTGCTGAGAGACAAAGTTTATCATCAAGTTTTCTTTAAAGTACATAAATTGAAACTGCCCGACTGATTTTAGCTCTGCAGCCTCCACTGTCCCCCTCAAAAAACCTTTTCCTGACAATGATAGAAGATGAGATTCTTGGGAGATTTTAATCATAATCTGCACTTAATCTACACTCTGCCAAACACTTCACATCTGACAGACACGGTGGTGGGTTTGGAAGAGATGAGGTATCCAAAGCTTTCAGGGTCTCTGATGAGCAGTATCACACAGGCAGCTTGGAGGGCCAAAGAGCTGTAATCACAGAACAACACAGGTAACACATCCTAAAAGAAATCGGAAAAGCATGGAATAATGTAGATGTCCTGGCCCAACAGGGCCAGCCTAGATGAGGCCACTGGGACCCAGCACTGTCACCCAGTGAATACCTCCCTGCCACTCCGCAACCTCTCCAGTCTCCAGACAGTGTCTGACCACCCTCACGGTGAAAAATACTCTCCTAATTAGATCTGGTTGGAAAATCACTTTCTAGGAGCCCAGAAATCATAGAATCATAGAATGGTTTGGGTTGGAAGGGACCTTTGAAGGTCATCTAGTCCAACCCGCCTGCACTGAGCTGGGGCAAATGCTGCTACATTCCAGAAGCCAAACTACTCTCATGGTAGTTTGTACCAGGTCCCACAGCTGTATATAGTTTTTCCCACTGCCTCAGCCCCTGAAATCCCAGCTCTCAGGGCCAACACGGATGACCCTGGTGCTGACCACGGCCACCTTAGCGCCACTCAGTGAGTGGTCTCCTTCCATCGCGGTGTCCATCGCGCATCCTTCCCAAAGGGCAGCCATTGCGCAGAGATGGGCGATGACCAGTCCAGCCTCTTCAGGAAGATGCTGTAGCTGTCTGCATACTCAGAAACCCAGCGGCTGCTGCAGAAAACATGGAGAAGGGGATAAGGAGAGGACCTCCATCCTGTGCTTTGTGCCCCAGGACAAGGGTCCAGCCTCCCCTTCTGCGGCGTTTGACGACCCAGCCAGAAATCTGTGTAGAGCAAACCAAAGAACTTTCAGATAGGATGGGGCAGAGGGGGACAGCCTGTCTCCATCAGGAATGGGGCAGATGCTGCCACACACACGGCTGTCATCAGGATCGATCTCCCACGTGGACCAACCATTACACAGGCTCGGTCTCCAGCCCACATACAACTCCAGGATCACAGATTAAAATCTGCAGTGCAGAGCTGAAATATATGTGTGTTAGGGGAAGGTGGGGGGCATGAGGCAGCAGGGAGGAATTGCCTTTCCAGTGAGAAATGAGAGCTCAGGAGCCGTTTATGCCTGTTTGGTTCATAGTGTGCAGATGAGTCACGTTGCAAATAGCTCCTGCACTGTTTGATTCGAGAGAGCCCTTTCCCAGGGGAGGCCTGGGCATGGAAATGATGAGACATGCCTCTTGCCCTAGCCCCACAGGGATCTTTTATCCACAGCGATGAGGCTGTCCCAGATTGTCTCCTCCCTCCTATCAACTCTGCTGCAAAACTTTTCAAGAAAAGGCTGATCAGGCTTTGAGAGTGGACTTGTCCCTCAAGGAATTTCTCTGGGCTCATTGCATAACATGGACAGGGAGATTTATGCTTGAGAAACACCTTCCAATTCCAAGCAGGTCCAAAACCTCCCTGCGCTACTCTTAACCTGTCCCCCACTCCCAGCAGCCACCCTCTCCTCCCCATCCAACTTCTTCCTTACTAATTGAAGCGGCTCTCTTCAGGGAAAACGGGAGAAGGCCTTATCTCCTCTGTATAGAATCCACCATGGATTCCCGTCTGGGGCTGGTAATCTTGATTGTAGATACTTTTCCACTCAAGGTTAGAGTAGTCTAGTGAAAGAGAATCCAAATAATTTAAAGATTTTTTTTTTTGATCTCTGTCTCCGTTATTGCACAGCCTGAGTGTTCCCCCTTCCCTTGAGCTCCATTGGCTGTTCGTGCTTCCAGTGCTCCTGCTGGAGCTCCCATGATGAAGGGATTAGCCAATGGAGAATGCAGGAATTGCTTCCCTGGTGTAGATAAGTTCATTTAGGTGAGATTATTCAGCCCTTATTTTCCATAGCCTGTGTGAGGGAAGCCACACAAGGCAGATCTGGAAATGATATCTTGTGACCTTCCTGTCTGGATATTGACTTGTCACCTGGTATATATTCCCCCTACTCTCTAGATTTTCTTTTCCTTCATGCCATTAATCAGGGACTAAACCAGGGAAGAGATCCGTGGTTCACTTAACCCCTAACTGAACACCATCACGTCTGCTGTGATATCTTCCCCAAAAATCCCTGTGGGAGCTGGTTTGAAAAGGTACCATCTCCCATCTCCAGAGATTTCTTATCTGTGTGTTAACAGCTCGGTGTGTGTCCTTCTGATCGGGCAGATCTGCCTGGGGATAAACATGCAGGGAGGACACACACTGAAGAGCTGCCCATTGTAGATGTTTCATATTTTCTGGGTATTTTAATAGTGACACATTCTTATAATGAGTCACTGGTAGAGCATTTTTGTTGTTTTCACTGAGGCTGATGTTACAGGTGTCTCACACGTGTGTGACCATGTCAGGCTGTTAATGCAACCCAGCAGCAGCTCCTGTGCTCTGACCTGATTTCCAAGGAGACCACATCGAGCAGCGTTGTGCTCCATGGGCTGGCCTGTCTGGGAACTAGCGTGAAAGAAACACCATTCACACCACTCCAACTTCTTCTAGAAGATAACTTTTTCTCTGCCCTGCTTCTCCCCTGTGAGGGGAAGATGGTTACAGGGGATCTGTGTCACTCACTTTCCCTTCACCCTCCTCAGTCTCTTCTGGAATTAAATTAAAAACCCAAAGCCAGGCAGAAGGCCACCAGTCATTCTCACAGGGCAGCTGCCACAGCCTCCATCCACTGACCTTTCATTAAAATAGATGAGCCAAGGTTATGGTATTTGTATTTATCAGCATTGTACAGCCTTTCCCGGTACAGATCCTGGGTAAATTGCTGGTAGGTGACCACGTTCGAGGATGGCAGTTCCCTCTGCACCAACGCCCCTGAGACACGGGAGAAGAAGAAGGTGCATTAGTCAGGAATCCCCATCAATTACTCACCCAAATCCTACCCTTCGGATGGGGTAGGTTGGAATCTCAACTGTCATAAATCAGGGGAGACCCAGTCACTTCAGCAGAGCTTTGCTGAGGTGCATCAATTTTGCATTGATCTGGTTCATGACACAAGTAGGGGAACGATTTATGTTGGTGCAAAGCAAGTGGAAGGAGCCATGCTGTCTCCACATTGCCCTGGAGTGCTCAAAGCAGCTGAGACCCTCTGCAGCAGGTCTGTGTGTGAAAGGGAGAAAAACCACACTGCTGGGATACACAGGGGCAGAGCAGGAAGGGAAAAGCCCCCAGGAGTTTTGTCGTTAGCACAAGACAGCTTCAGATGGGCTTGGCAAGGAGATGTTTGAAGCCCTCAGATGTTAGGTGCCGTCCATATGGAGACACGTCCATCTGAACTGCTTGTCCCCACTCTCCTTCTGTTGAGGGAAGAGAGAAAACCTGCCAGGGCTTCCTTCCCCTCATTGTCAGGGTGGCACTGAAGCTACAGGAGATGGCTGTGTCTTTGCTCCCCTCTGGTCATGACAGAATCCAGACACAGGCATCCCACACTGGGAGAGATCAGCTCAGGGAACAGAGAGGACAACCCTGGCCATGTTTCCTGTTTGCTTCTGGAGCACTGCTGAGCAATGCCACCCTCTTCATGCTCAAGCAGGAGCTCAGGGGAAAATCCCCACTGCTTTGGGACGGTTGAGCATGGCAGGGTGATGTTTGCTGACCACTCCTTTTGTTTTTCTGACTTCCATCAGCATTTTAATCCATGCAAGCAAGCTGTTAATGGAGTGGCTGAGGGCTGGCTAGCACCCCCTTTGCTGCATTTGCTGTCAGACAGGTACCCTTAGCAGAAGGCATCTGAACCACCCAAACCCCTCACACCCAACCAGAAACCTTTTCCCTTCCTGCTCTTCTGCAAAGTGGGGTTGACCCCATCTCCCTCTATCCCAACAGAGCTGTGAAGATAAAACCCTTAGAGACCCTTGCTAGCAGTGGCTCTTCATGCACTGAGAGGTTTCTAAAACCCCAGCTCCCTACACCCATGCTTTGAGCTGGCCTGGGAGCTGCATATTCCCGGTGACAGGGTGCTGTGCCCGTGTGTGAATCCTTGCCAGGCTCAGCCCAGCACTGAGGCTACATCAGGATGCTGCCATCCATGTGCGTCCAGCCAGCACTGGACCACAGGCTGGGGGCTGGCAAAGGCCCAGGCAGACAGCCCCTCGGGCAGCTGGACATGGCCAGTCAGCTGTTCACCAGCAGTGCCAGCATCAGGGGTTACCCTCTGTTCCATCTGTCAGAGCAGGAGCTGGAAGAGGCGGGCAACAAGACAGGTCGTGCATTGGGTCAGCAAGAATCTCCAGTTTCCCTGTCCGTCTTGTTGTCAGGTCAGAGGGCTGGCACTCTGGCAGGTAGCACTTGGGCAGGTCTGGAACAGGAAGGAATGACGGTGTCTGCAGAAAAAAGTCCCGAGTGAACGGAGAGGCAGCAGCTGGGGAGGGCGGTTGCTAAAGCATCGTCAAACAGCTGCCCACAGCAAAGCCTGGGCTTCAGCAGGATGCAGTCTCTGGGGATGCAGTGGCCACAGAGCAGCTCTGTGGCTCTCACTGAAGCACAGGAACCACCACAGCTTCCTCTGCCTCCCCATCTTACAGCTTGGGACTCTGCTGGGCCCTGGGTGGGCAGTGGGAGGGAGGGAGGGAGCACTGGCCAAAGCTGTGGTTTGATGGTGGGCGAGAGAATGGCTCCAGGGTTCATGGCAGGGAAAGGCTGAAGAGGCTGCTGCCGTGGCTGATCTGGGGGGGCTCCAGCCTCTCCAGCTGCACGCTGCAGCTCTAGATGCGTTTTAGGGGCTCAGAAAGGGATTCTCCTGCTGTGAGTTCCACCAGGCTGCTGGGGCCAGCAAGGACCATCCTCACAGGGTTTGTCTATTGTTGTTTTGGATGTCTGTGGGTTTCTGTTTGTCCCTCACACTTCAGAGTCCTCAGGGCAATCTCCCAAATTTCTCCTTTGCCAGGCTGACAGTAGGGCAGGTGGAGGCTGCAGAGCTACAGGAACTACCTGTATCTGGGGGCTTCCCCCACTGAGGACGGCCAGAGCTCCTTCTGAGACATCTCCAGAGGGACAGGAGCCTCTAGGAGACCACAGTGGGGATGGCTCATCAGCCAGTGCTTTCTTCCCTAACCCAAGGAGCTCCCCACCTTCCCCTTGGGAGTAGGTTACTGCCCAAAATTTCACAGATAAAAACATCACAGTTGTTTTATCCTCTTAAAAAAGAGCAAATCCTATCAGGGCCAAGAGGGAAACCTGGCCCTCCCGAGTACCTCATCATCACACTACTACCCAGTGGGACAGCTTTCTTTGGCAGGCCCTGGGAATTAATAAGGAGCCAAAGGCAGCTGCAACCCAAGAGAATCAGACACAGCTCCCTTCCTTCCTATCTCCCAAACTACACCAGCACCTCCACAAGGAAGCATGCAGCCTTCCAAAAACAAAATTTAAAAATTTAAATGAAATAAATAATGGAAAAGGAGAAAAGGAAAAAAAAAAAAATGAGATGCATGGCTTGGAAACCTCGCTCCAGCAGGCAGGGGTTAAACGCTGCCCTCGCAGCCGGGCTCCGGGCTCCTGGAAGCGGAGCAGCCACCTAAGGCTGGGGCTGCCCGGGAAGCCCTGGCCAGCCCGGAGAACAGCGGGAGCCCCGAGCAGGAGCGCTAATGAAGGCTGCTGGCAGCGGGAGCGCTCCCCGGGGCAGCAGGAGGGGACAGGGGACAGGGGACAGGAGAGAGGAGAGGAGAGGGCTCCCCAGGCTGCTGCCCGGGCCGGGATGGCAGCGGTGTCCGCACACAGCCCCTCTGCCCCGGCGGGCATCCTCACACAATGATTTCTCTGTTGTTGCCCCCTTCTTTTCCTCCCTAGCCTCAACTTTTTTTTCCCCTCGCTCGTGAGCGCATGAGCCCAAAGCACTCCAGCAGCCCAACATGCCCCCCACCACTTCTCCGCAGTGGCCCAGTGCAAACCGCAGCTGTCCCCACCGGGCTGCCACAAGCAATTAAGCCAGGGCAGGCGGAGCGAGGCAAATCAGATTAAATAGCTCAGGGGGTCGCTCGCACTGCAAGGAGATTAGAAAAAAAAACAACCCGAGCTTCCCCGCAGAAGTCCTCCCAGGCCCGTGTCAGGGCAAGGAGCCATCTCCATCCCAAACGCAGTCCCCCTCCTCAAGGCGGTACCGGGATGGGTCTAATCCTGACGCACCCGCCAGCCCCACGGGCAGCAACCGGAGTCCAAGGCTTCGGCACCGGTTCAGCAAGCAGTCGTTAGTGCCCTGACTTAATGAGTGTAATTAGCATCACTCCCCACCAACAGCTTTACCGGAGGGTGCGAGGGGGATTTCCCACACAAGGGATGGGGGCACAAGCTGAGGGCATTTGGGCGTGATGGGACCTGCTGGTGGGGCACAGCCACGGGGACCACAGCACTGCAGACAGCACCCGCTCCTGCTACCTTCCCAGTCCCCTGCTGCTCTGAGAGGGGAGCTGACAGCTCGGGCTGGGGATCCAAGGCAGGAAAAGGGCACGGTACCGGTACGTGTGCCTGGGTGGGTGAGTGGTAGTCGTCCTGCCAGCAGAAGTCCTTCCGGTACATGCTCTTGTACTTGTCCAGTGCGGGAGGCAGCTGGAGGCAAGAGAAGGCAAACACAAGGAAACACTAAGATTCAGGGGAAGCCTTCAAAAGTGGTGATACAAACCCAAAATGCTCCCTCATAGCTCAGGAGAGGATGAGCTGCTCTTCTGGGCCACCTGGGGCCAGGCCAGTGGGGCGACCCCTTGCTCAGTTAAGCCCCAAGCAGGGTGGCCAGGAAGGTCCTACACTCTTTTGGCCATGGTTTCTGGGGCTCTTCTTGTCCCAAGATTCTCTTGCAACAAAATCCTTCCTCCTGCCTTCCTCAAACCTCCTCTGACTGCCCAAATGGCCCCAGGCAGAGCACTAATACAGAGCTGTCGAGATACTTTGATCAGCTGCTGAGGTCCGGTGTCACTCAGGTTAAATCAGCACATGCCTCCATCTTCTGTTTCGGTAACATTTGCTGTGTGCCGATCAAGTATTTAAAGAGCTGGCTAATGTCAATACTCATTCTGCAAAACCATTGGAGAAACTGTGGAGGAAAACTCTGCCAGGGGATATAAAGCCAGTGACACCCGCCCTAACACCAGAAATCCTTGTGGAGCAAATTTCTGGAGATAGGGAGAGGATTTTAGGGAGAGAGCACTATCTGTGAGTCTTGTCCCTTAGCATGCACCATGAGCACCGCTGGAGCCAGGAAAGCTGGTGAGACGAGCCTTCAGGCTGGCTCCAGAGCTGTTCCTATGCTGAAGCATTAAACGTGATAACTCATCAGTGCGTGGCAAGGGCTGGGGGAGATGAGCTCTGAGTGCAGGTGTTACTGTGATCTCCACTGCTACACAAACACGCCCACCACACAGGGGTGGCTTGGCCGGCCCAGGCAGGGGCTGCACTGCCATGTGCCTGTGATTAGGGACACTGCAGCAACACACAGCACCTTAGGGAGGGCTTCGTGTCCCTTGCCAACAGTCACTTGCCTTGGGCAAGAATATATTTTATATTCTCAGTCCTTTTTTTCTAACATTTCACTCTTTTTCCCCTCTGGGCTTCCCAGGCCAGTGTTTGCCTTTGGCCAGGATGCAGAATTCCATTGTCACCAGTTCCTCTTATCTTCCCAGACCAGCAGACCCAGCCAAACCCATTACTGAAACACCAGTGAGGATGAGAGTCCTGCGTGTACTTCACCTTCCAGGCCTTTGCATTCCTCACTATGTCCATGGTGAACCAGGAACCTGCGCGAGAAAAATCACTCGGTTAAAAACCAGCAGACCAGATCTTCTCCTCCATCCCACCTCCGGGGATAAGGGAACTGGAGATCAGAAGCTGGCTACTGGCAGGAGGAAGGGGATTCAGCTGGGGCTGAAATAATACTCAAATTGGCAGAGTATGACTGATTTCATCCGGCTTCAGCAAAGCAAAATATACCCAAGCAGGATGTACAGAGATGGACACTTCAGGGGATGCAGTCTGTTGGAACCCAGAAGGGATGAGATGGAGGCATCCCAGCACCAGCACCCCCAAAGAGACTCAGAGGGTGAACAGGTGTGACCCCTCCTGGGACAGGGAACATCAGTGATGGGATCCAGCAATGCTTGTGTGGTCATGGTGTCTCCAGGGTCAAAGGAAAACTCCATTGTGACACCACTGAACTTCAGAACCCTGGGGGCCTTGGTGGAGGAAGGGGAGCCTGAGGGGATTGGGGTTGTTTCTTGCAGGTGAAGGCACCCAACAATCATGCTGGGGGGCTGTTACCCACTTCTACAGCTGCAGCCAGCCATGCTAGGGACACGTGGCCAGGCAAAGGACAAAGCCTGCCCTTGGTGAGCTCTTGAAGCCCCCCCCAGCTCCTGCTAAAGAGGTGAGAAAAAGGTGGGGAAACTGAGGAGAAAAGGACATACTTTGTGGGTGTGCTGAGCAGAAAATAGCATCCTTACCTTCCTGCATGGAAGGGTGGGGAACACTGCGGAATTAGGGCAGGCAGGGATCTCCTCCTGGACCCTGAGGGTGGCTGAGGACACCTGAACTGTCCCCTTCAGATGCTGCCATTCTCTTCCTCTGATGAGGCAGCAGAGGATGCTCAAGTGGAGTCCTCTGTCCTGTGAATAGAGAGGAACACCACACCAGATCCACAGAGCAGTCTTTACCCTTTAAAACACATCGAGCCTTGACCAGGTTTGGATGCATTTCACCAAAAGACTAATCTTGCCTAATTTTGGGTGTACACAAGGAGGACATCTCCCTGTGAGCTGATCCGTCCTGACTTCCTGGCTCACTCAGCCCAGATCATGTGACCAATGCAGGAGCATAGCTGGGGCTGAAATAAACCCAGAAAGCCTGGGTTTGGTGAGCTGAATCTCATCCAAAGGTCCAATTTCTGTAGCTGCACATGACCCTCCTGCAGCCACTGGTTCAGAAATGAGATTCTCTGCCACTACAGTGACACAAATAGCAGTAAATGCTGGTGATGAGCCAGGAAGAGGAGCTCTCAGCTCCAGGAGGAGAGCCCGTTGTGGACCTGTGTTCACAGGCACCATTGGAAGGAGCTGAATTCCAAGTTATTTCTCTCTGCACACTGTTAAGCACCAGTGTGCAACTGGAGGCCGAGGATGCTCTGGCAAGGGTTGTGTGCTGCTGACAGCTCTGCACTGGTGTCAGGAAAGAGGAGAAGCCCTTCACCCTCACTGCATTTTATGCAAATTAATATTAGAATAAATAATGCAACAAGGAAAGAAACTATTTCCAGAAATGTGAAACTCTCAAGTTCTCCTGTGCTTGTATTAAAGGGATTACACTCCATTTCCTTCTTAATACAGCTAATGCTCTATGGGAAGCCCTCAGGCCAGGGATTAAAGAACTTATTCAATTAATTAGGAACAAACTTCTGCCTTAAAGTCAAACACACAAATATCAGTAAGCCCTTGAGAGTGTCTTCCTTCCCAGGCAGAGAAAATGGATCCTATTTCTGACATAAATTAAACCAAGCCTGCAATTTAGAATTATGAGGAATAATATAAATTAAGAAGAATCATTTTTAAAATATCACAATTCTGTAACAGAGTAAAAGAGTAAAAGCAGAGTAAAAGAGGGACAGTCTCATCATCTTGAACTCAGCACTGGAACCCCCATCATGGGGAGCAAAATCAGGTCCTACAAGGATAATATAAATGAGATACAATTTTAGGATGTAACATTGGCAACTAGCTCCAAGCTGCAGGCACAGCAGTGTATGGGAATATTTGAAGTTAGGGGTGAAATCCTGGCCCTGGTAAACACAAAAAAAGAAAATGCTTATTCAGTAGGATCCGAATTTCACCTAAGGTGTCTGATTCATTACTGAGATAGGAGAAAATTTCCAAAACCTGGCTCCAAATCCTAATCTTTCTTGATGATAGCTTGATCCTTCCGTCTTCTCACAGGCACAGCTCACATGAAATTAAAAGGCATTTTGCCAAAATACTCTATGCAGGAGCAGCCCACTGTTGCTGTTCAGTTTCCCCTTTCTTCTTCCCAAATATCAAAAGATGGGGCTGATAGTTGCCAACATAATCCCAATTAGAAGTGGATAGGAACCAAACTCCCAGCTCTCACCTTCCTCTGCCTCCAAGAGAACTTATTTGCCTCCTTGTTGCTAATGCAGATCTGCAGAAAGCCGTGCCCTGCATGCTGCTCTCTGTGCAGCTCTCTGCACACCCCTGAGACAGAAGATAGTGCTGAAGACCAAATAAACACCTGCAGGAGGAAATTGCTCTTAAATAATTGGTTTATTTTCATAATACTCCAGGGAGACGATGGCTCGGATTCCCAGACTCAGGAGCTTAAACCACTCACCTGAATGGCAGCGCCCCTGTTTCTCAAGGCAACGATAACTCCAAACATCCAGGCAGGTTTCCAGATGGTGCTGGTGCTTTTGGCCACTCCACATCATGCTACATGCATGCACAGAAGCAAAGCACAAGTCAGCCAGGACCAGAAAGTCAAAGGCAGACAATTATGTGCTTTTGTAGCACCTTGGGAGAATTTGCCAGTGCCCAAATGTGTGATAGCTGAGCTCAGGTCCTTTAAAATCAGATAGGAAGAGTTTAAGTTAGAGTCAAGGATCTTAATTATAATATAAAACAATGAAATTCATGTATCTGACCTGTGCAGATCCTTCCTGGCATCTTGCTGGTCATTCCCCCTGTGCATAGAGGGGGGAATTTCCCTCTGGAAAGTCAATCTCAAAGCCTCAGTAAGACTGCAGTTGCATAGAGGACATGATGCAGAGATAAATTTCACCTCAGTTTGGCCCTAACTTACCATTTTTGCTGTCTTTTTTCACCTGTGAAATGCAGGAGTTCTCTCTAAGCCAGTACTGCCCTTGTGCAAGGCGCTGCTCTGGGCACTGGCAGGGTTTGGGGGAACCATCGCAGCTATTAACAATTCCATACACAAAAACATGGCCAAGGAGGACACAGCTCCCTGTCATCCCAGCCCCTGACAAGCGCTCCTTGGGCCAGGAATAAGATTCATTGCCCCCATGAGGATGTTGAAAGAGGGAAGTGAGGGGTAAGCAGGACCCCCATGGCATGGCAGAGGCAGGGTGTAATCTGGGAATCTCCATTCAGGTTATCACCACCAGGAGACAGAGTGCAAAGAGGGGGCTCTTCTCCAAGGGACGAGTGTTGACAGCCCATTCTGTCAGCAGGAGGTCAGCCACCCATTTGGGTCTAAAAACATGAACTTTGGTGGCAGTGCAGCCGTCCAGCATGGGCACGTTTCCCATGGAGTTGTTTCATCCTTCTCTCCTGTTTTCTTGATAAATTGGTGGGGGCATTTATGGCATCTTGTGAGCAGAAACAAGCAGTGTCCTTCAGCCTAAAACAAATCCTGTTGCTCTCTTCCAGCCACCTAAAGCACTTACAGGACTGAGCCCTCAAAGCCAAACTCCTTGTTACACAGACACTCCTCTGTGAGGAAAACAAGGGCAGCTGGTGAACTCAGTCATGGTGTTTCAAATCTTTCGGCAGTTCTGCTGTAACCTGCTAAAACAATCAAATGTTTGTCCTTGATTATCCCCCAAAAAATCATCCATCAGCAGAGGATGGCTGAAATCTCATCACTGCCTATGTGATGTGTCCAGTGATATAAATCATAGCATATTTATGCACCTGTGCAAGGCAAATACATATAGGTATTGTTGGAGAGCCTAAATCTAATGCCGTTGTTTAAACAGCCCTTTAACCACATCACTTTTCTCCTCGTTAGGTTAAGTTGCTCGAGGTGAAAAAGTCCTTCCAAAATGGTTTTCACTCACTCACTCAGTCCAAAGTAAACATGCCTCTGGGACCATTATGTGTATCAGGTATCCCAGGCTTTGTTAAAAGCTTGCCTGTTAGGTAAATTCTGCTCCTCTTTCTCCTTGGAAGAGGCAGGTTAAAATTAGAGACAGGCTCACAGAAGTAAAGCAGAGCAGCGTTACAGAGAAATAGGAAAAACAGACAAAATTCAGAGCAGCGCGCACAAGTGACCCAAGTCTGGGGAGTCTCTTGATCTAAAGTAGCTCTGGTTACAATATGACATTGGCTTGACTTATGCCTGTCACTTGTGATCACATTCACGGCAGATCTCTTGGTCTGTGCTGGACATTTTCACCAGCAGTCAGCAGAGCCAGCCTAAAGAGCCGGGAGCCCAGAACAATAAGCACAGCCTTTCCTAACAACACATAAAGAGGAAATGTGCATTTTTAGCACATCATGAAAACCCTCCAGCTGTATGCCCACAGGCCTGGAGGAGCTCCTGGGCTTTCCTTGAGTGTCATCTCACATTACAACCACATCTGCTTCTTAGAGGCAAGTCTGGCAGGACAACGACCACTCAGAATCGGCTCATCCAGACCTCATCCACACCTGGCTACAGTGAAGGGGAGCTTTTCCAGCGACTGCTCCAAGGTTTAGGCTGGCTATGCCACTGGGAGATTCTCTCACTGCAGCCATTAGAGCTGTTCAGCTCATCCTAAACTTGTCGGGGAGAATAAAGCAACCACCTGCTTCCAGTGACAGGAAAAGTAAAGCGAGATCAAACACAAGCAGGAGGAGAGAATTTAAGCAATGCGAGAGGTGGCTGCATGTCATTTCAGAAGTCACCTTTTCTCTTTGATCTGTGCTTAGGAAGCGGGCACCTCCTGGATCAGATGGCCACTGGAGAAGTGTGCCACTGAAGTCATCCCACCTTGAAGTCTCAAGTGTTTGCTTTCCCCAGGGATCCTCCTTCTACTTCCGTCACCGTGTATATCATCTGCCCTAAGATTTCCTTTAGAAAAGCCAAATAATACAAGTTAGGGAGCAGGGACCAGGACTCCTCTCCTCCCCTAACACCAGGATCATTCACTACAATGAAGTTGAGCCTTCTGTTTTAAAACTGTATTATACATGCACAGGTAGGTTCCCTAGAGATCAGGGGCTTTTTATAAAAGCTGCTATGCAAACAAAAAAGCCCTGGCCCTGAAAAGCTTACAGTCTAAACACGAAACACATCAAGACTTTGACTTGAAGGGTTTTAAAGACGAAGCACTTTGAGACAAAGCAAGCTACAGATCACACAGAGAATCTGTGGCAAAACCATGGATAAATCCCACTTTGCTGAATCCTCACTTCTGCTCTTAACAGCTCCTTGGAGCACTGCCTGGATTTTGCTAACAAAGCATTTGTTTTAGCAGCACACTTGGAGAAATAAAACACTGTGCCATTTTCATGTGGCAAGAATATGCAGCAGCTTTCTAAAGGCCAAGATTCACAGAAGCCATGCATGCAGATAGTGACCAACCCCGGGCATACAACAAAATATCTGCATTTAGTTTGTTGATGCCTTCAGTGAGTGTTAACAAGTGGAAAAATCACGGGGGAGAGGGAGCCTGGTCTCAGGTTACCCCATAAATTGGTTAAGGCTGCAGAGGGGATTACAGTCCCAGAGCCATCCTAAGCACGGAGATGTCATTACGGCAGAATCAAAGGTAACCATGGGGCTTGGCAGGTAACTGTCAACAGCCACGGGAAAGAGCCAGCCTGGGAAGGAGCTCCACGTCAGGATGAAATTCAGTCACCTTTATTTTCATTTCAGGTGAGGGGTCAAGCAGAAAAGCTATCCCCAGCGGCCTTTATTTACAGTTTTCAAGGGAGCGGCTGATGAAGCATTTAGAGGAAGAAGGATGAACCTGCTCGCCCCTCACTCAGGGAGACCAGCCTGATGACAGACAGAGGATGCTGTAATGGCACAGGAGCTGGGAAGGAGCCTTTTATGAATGAAATAGCCATGGTGCTAATGAAGTCGCTCACAAAACTCCCAGTGACTTGAACGGGGCCAGGACTTCAGCTGTAATATTTGCAGGGAGCCCAAGAAAATTATCTTCCCACCAGGACACTTTCTGCAGCACGGGAACTCACTCCCAGCAGTGGTAACAACACACAGCCCCATAAGCAGATTTCAAGGCATTTCTTCAACTTTTTTCTTCTACATTTCTTCTCTCCATCTGCCCTAGGCAACCAACCTGAATTTCTAGAAAACCATTATATGATAAATTTTTCCTTCTAGACACGTTGAAAATTTGCTATAAAAACTTTGCAAGGTTTTTGTATTTCTCTGGATCTCTTGGTGTTGAATGAACACAGAAGCTATAAATGGTTTTGTGTTGTCAAGTCAAAGTAGCTACATCCATGCTTGAAAAAATACCAGGGACTGTTCTGTGTTCTGAGCTCACATCCCCACAGCCCAGCCAGCACTCCCAGTGACAGACTGGTCCCATGGAAACTGCCCACTGGAGAAGTTTATAGCCTCTGAGCCATGCCCGGGGACAGGAGAGTACTGTAAATCCCAAAACATGCCTGGTCCATGCTAATAATTGGACAGCATGTTGCAGGTCACTGGCTGGGCCCATGGCACAGTCCTGCTCAATGCAGCAGTGGAAATAGAACCACTGCGTGTGTCCTGGGCATCCAGCGCCTTCCTGGGTTGCTATCAGGCAAATGGAAGATGACTTGCAGGGGAGTTGTAAGTCCTCACAGCTTCCAGTTGACCAGCACAGGGAGCAGAGGGTGATGGCATCCCCCAAGAACCCCACAGGGCACAGCTCCAGATCCTCCACGGACTGTGGGCTGCAGCCAGGCCTCCTGCCATTCCCAGACATCCCCACCCAGACAATGAAACAGACAAAAAAAGGTGAAACTTCTCCTTTTCCACTCAGGCACTGGAAACCTTCCTTCACCCTCTCTCCTCTTTAAAGACCTAAACCCAACCAGCAGCCAGTTTTGCAAGGGTTAACCAGCATGAAATGAATGTGGAGAGACAGTCCGGGACCGTAATCACTTATTATTTTCAGGTAATATGCTTTATCTCGGACTAATCTCCTCATCTGGAGAAACACTCACTGCAGACAAGAGTCACTGAGGTTATCTCTGATGATGGGGCTCCACGGGCTGCTGGCTGCGAGGGACCGAGGAGAGGCCAAGGAGAGGACTTCAATTATGGCCTGAACTATGCTCTGGTAGCTGAAAGGCCATTGTTTAATCTACTAGAAATCATCTATTTTAGCAGATAAAGGGATTACTTGGGTTTTCTTTTCCCCAAGAACAGCATGTTATTCCAACTACTAATGGAACATTTGGTATTTAATTAAAGAAAAAGCACGGGGAGAAGCAACGCAGGCATCAACATCACTTCTGGGGAAATTCAAATTGATTGTCACCCTTTGATGCTGCTCAATCACCTCTATCTCACTCACCCTTCCTACAACCCAGATTAAATCATCTGGTTCTCTCCATCCTGAACATTTTTTTTCTTCCTAAGGGAGCCCATCCAAAACTTTGGGACTATGCGATGTGAAATCACCGCTCTGCAGGAATCTCCTGACTTGTAAAGAGCCAGACTATACTCTCCTTGTCCAGAGGAGAGTGTGGAAATTTGAGTTGGATTTTGCCTCTTCCACACGCTTGGTGCTGGTTGCTGTCTGTCAGGGCTCTGTCTGCCTGGGCCATTAGAGTGACCTGGGGACACAGGTCCCACATTTGGAAACTCAAAGTGGCTTCACTGCTCGCAGGTGAACTGCAACTGCTGCATGCAAAAATCTGCTCTTTGTCCCTCTTCCCTCCCAGTTCCCTTGTCTTTGCCATCTCCCATTTTCAGAGAGGTTTGCCTTTTGCTTTTTGTCCCGCAGACTTATGACCATAAAGCGTAGTTACAAATCATTCTCAAGTGCTCCTCTGTGCTCAGCAAACTTAGGTTCCTTTTTTATGTCCTCCACCACTTCGATCTGCAGACTGTGGACCCAAAGGGTCTGTGGGGGAATATTAAGAAGTAGCTGCTCACAGAGGCAGGTGCAAGTGCAGGATGTAAGGGTCCACACCTCTGTTGAGAAAACTGTAAACCAACAACAAAAAATCCAAATGAAAAGCAATGAACTCATTTCTGTTAACGTCTGGATCTTAATCCTCTTCCCCTTACCAGAATAAAGAACAGGGTGTCTTGAAAGAGATTATCCATCCATGCAGCAATCAGACCTTCCTCACAGAGATGACTTTCTGCACATCCTCCTGCTGACTGTCCCAGTCCTGGCACGGTCCCACAATCGGTGACACTTCACTGCAAACACCAGTTGTCTTTTTCTGTTTCACCTTCCCGACCATTCATTTCTTTGCACACAAAGAAAGGACAGGGACCATCTGAATAGCCTGATTTTTGCTTCCATCATTTCTCTGTGTCTTTTCATGGCTGTTTCAGTTGATCTACACCCACACATGCCAGCTACATCCTCTTTCAGATCTCTGTGAGGGATCTGCTGCTTACCTGTGTGGTAATAGGTCTCAGATAAACGAGGCTGTCCCTCTCGTCCACCCGGCTGCTGCCCGTCTGTGTAGTTCTCATCCTTTCTCCCTTTCCTCCTGGCCTTTGCCTAGCTCATGCCAGTGTTTGATGCATCATTCATCATGGGACACAGCAACCTGACTCTGCACATCTGATGAACTGGCACCACTGCTGGAGATGTGATCACCTTCAGGTTTTCGATCTTCTCTCTTTGCCCAAAGTCTTTGGTGACTCTAACTCTGTCCTTCACTTTCTGCAGGCAGCTCCAGAACCTACTGTGAATTATCAAGTCACCCTGTCTGCTACCAGTCATTGTGTTGAACCAGTTGTTCAGCTTGTTCTTGACCAGGACTGCTGACCTCACCTCTTCATAATGTTTTTCAGCAGCTTCTTACACATATCATATAGCCCTAGGACACTCCACACACCTGTTGCAACATACCAGGTCAAATGACTTTTTGAAATTGTGCAACTGAAGAGCTGAAGTGCTTCTTGATATCTCTGAACTTGCCAGGAATCAGCCTCTTGAACTGGTTTTGCCGTACTGTCCCTCTTGCTTTGTGGAAATGAATCTACCTTCTGAATCCTCCAGCAAGGAACACAGTGAGGAATCTGCTTGGGTATCAGGAAACATACAAAATTTGGAAGGTCCCTTGCGGGAAGTCAGCTACTAGGAACGCTTTTCCTTGTTTAAGGGATCTTTTCTTTCCTGAAAACATACAAGTGCCTGGTTGGGCCAGTGACCCATGCCACAGCCACATGGATCCATTCTCAGCCCCTCAGAATTCTCAGTCTCCTGACCTTTCATAGAATTATAGAATGGTTTGGGTTGGAAGGGACCTTAAAGATCATCCAATTTCAACCCCCCTACCATGGGCAGGGACACCTTCCACTAGACCACGTTGCTCAGAGCCCCATCCAGCCTGGCCTTGAACATTTCCAGGGATGGGGCAGCCACAGCTTCTCTGGGCATCCTGTGTCAGTGCCTTACAACCCTCACAGCAAAGGATTTCTTCCTAATATCCAATCTAAACCTGCCCTCTGTCAGTTTTAAGCCCCTTGTCCTGTCATGACATGCCCTTGTAAAAAGTCCCTCTCCAGCTTTCTTATAGGCTCCCTTCAGGTACTGAAAAGCTGAAATAAGGTCACCTCAGAGCCTTCTTTTCTCCAGGATGAACAATTCCAATTCTCTTAGCCTTCTTTGCACCTCTGCTAGCAAGATCCTCTTTTCAATCTGCTTCTGAAGCATTATAATCTCCCAAACACTGCGAATCTTTAAATCTCTTGGTTTAAAGGGCCATCTTTAAAAACTTGTAATATTTCCCCCATCTCTTCAGCCTGTCTTTCTCTGAAAGCAGGGAGCTTTCTTCAACATTAATGCTGTGGAAGATACACTAGTTCTTCTTCCATAATGTCAAACATAAAAATCCATCCTGACTTGGACTTCCACAGCAATATTTTAATGCTGCCTTGTTTTTAAACCAATTCTCCTTGACTACCCTTGATATTTTCACTTTTGCTCCACGTATGCCTGCTCAGGATACATCTTTTCACCAATACATCCTGCTGAGCACTGGCCAGGTGGAGAATGTCTTCCAACATGCAGGCTCAGTGGCTGCCTGCTTTCTTTCTCACCAAGCAGTGTTAAATAAATGTTGTTGAGACAGGTGATGAGACTACGGCTGCAGAAGACCCCAGGAGAAACACAGGTCTTGCTCTTCCTCTCCTTGCTAATTTTGCTCTTTGTAAGCGCCAATCAGAGCTTCTCATCTTTGTTGACTGGTTTGCACTTGCTTTTCTTTTTGCTTATGTAGAGTCTGTAGAGCCTCATGAAAGCCTGGAGGCACTTGCCATATCTGTCCTGGTTAGCACTGCCTTTGCCAGTATTTGACATGTGCCAGTCAGTCACAAACGTCAGTCACTGGGCACATGAGTGGTTCACTCCCAAGGTCAGGCTTAGGCACGCCTTGACCGGTAGCAAAATCACCTGAAATTCTTCAAAGAAATCAAGGAAGCTTTTCCTTGGCATCTGTCATATGAGCCCACAGAGCTGGGAGCACCAGGGAACCTGTTCCACGGCCCTGAACAGAAAGGCTGATTTCTGTAAGGTGACAAATCTTGAGTTTACAGGGGTTTTCTTTTTATGAGTGTGATTCCTGCTGATGCCTCTCTTGTGTCTTACATCACTGCCTTAAAACAAGGTTTTCCCATGTGGTGTCACTCCCTTGTCTGTCCACCTGATTTTCAAAAGCACACAGCATTGTGCTGGTACATCTCTAACTGCGTCATTAACAGTTGGATTTTACCCAAAGTGATCTCAGATTCCTGTTTCTGCTGGCCACAGCTTCCATTAGCAGTGATCCTTTTTCTGGACCACCTCTCCTCATCAGACACTGACTGAGTTGGAGACACCAGATAGCGTCTACGTGGCCAAGAAGAGTGAACAGACTTCAAAATGTTTCTTTACAGTAGCCTTAGAGTGTCACTGTGGTCAGCTGTCTCTGTGTGACCAGCTGAACTGAGCCCCTTCTCTCTGTCTTGCTTCAATTCTGGCCCCTGGTTCCTGCTCTGACTTTGTCCCCCATCCTCATGCTCCAGCTCTTGCATGGATATTTATAGACTACAAGCCAGTCACCCATAATATTCCCTTCCTGTAAGTAATTAAAGAGAGTTCCTTGGGAAGCTTCAAGGCATAGCTGCACATTGTGTGGTGGTATCTGCTCACAACCATGGTCCCAGTTTTAGTTTAAATCCCATAGGGTATTTGTATTGTATTTAATTGGATAATAAACAACTTCATCCTTGTTATTTTACCCTGCTACTCACAATTTTATAGCTGCCATCACAATTTCATACAGCATCAATATGGAGTGATAATTTCTTATTCCTATGCCTCATTCACCCCAAAAGCACAACAAGGAACAGCTGGTTGTTCTCAAAACTACAATAATCTTTTAAAAAATTATTCATTTTTCAGACAGGCTCCATCACCCTTCAATCTCAGCTTTTTTTCCTAAATGTGTCCTTTTGCTTTTCCATATCAAAAGACACCCTGCCCATTTGCCCCCCATTCCCAGGCAGAGGTAGCTCTGTGTCAGTGAACTGTTCTCTTCCTTATTTAACACTCCACAGCCTGAGTTTTAGACTCCTTCACATTTGGTAGACAATGATTCTTCAATTTCCCCCTAAACTGATGACAGAAACAGAATAATGAACCAGTTTCCACCAGATTTCCCTGAGAAGAGACTCAATGATTCATTTTCCACAGTGACATTCTGAGATCTTGGTTTAACCACTTGGATCCACCTAATTTGCACCATGGTGATTTTATACCAGTTTGTGAAATCCACCTCCAAGATGGAACTAATCAAGTACTTTCAGAAATCGGTTACACCAAGAGTTGCTCCCTTTTGCTGGAGAACAACAGCAAATTAATTTGACACACTCATTGGCACTAGGTCATTGTCTTCTTTTAAGAAGGAAATTAATCATTAATTAAGAGATGCATCCACCCATTTCTTGCCTTTAACAGTGACAGGCTGACAGTTATAGCATCCCCCAAATCATTTGCCCCAATCCTTTTAAATAAGGAGCCAATATCTGCTTTCTTAGTGCTCTAAAATCCTCCCAGTGTCCCAAAATGAAAAGCCAGCATTAATGGCCCACACAACATGTTCCTGGTTCAGAAAGCTCTGAAACCCTTGGCTGTAAATTACCAGGACTGGCTGATAATGAAATATTTAATTTATGTGGTTGCTATTTAGCATAATCCCTAGTTATTAATGGAGCCCAAAATGCTCTTTCACCAGCACCTGAAACTAAGGCACTATCTGATTTTTTTCTGCCCCAGACAAACATGGAAAAGAAATACTAATTTAATACTCCTCCGTTTCCTTTTGGTGATGGGGATGGCAGCCACTGCCTTTATCTACTTATAGTTTTGATTATTTTTACCTTACCTGACCATAAATTTATGGTTTTTTGTTTCTATTACTCATTCCAGTGCGGAGGTGGCTTATTCAGACGAATTAGGACCAGAAGAGATTGGCCTTTACCTTACCCTACAAGAGTGATCACTATAGAGTAACCAGCCCAGAGCACCAAGCTCTATTTAAAATATTTATAAAATATTCCATTACACATCAAAAACCTTTAAAAGTATGGAGATGCTTTATTTCAGCCCAGGTCAACTTCTTGCTTTAAGCAGGAGGGAAGAAGCCCTTTGCTTAACACTCCTCCCAGAAAAGACAACCCAATAGTACCACGTCAGGCACACGTCATTGCCAAGTGGACTCTTTTACTGCTGCAAAAATAAAACGAGGAAGGATTAAATTCATGGGATTAGAGTGAGGATTTTAAAACACTTTGTATGAATCTTAAGCCTGAGGAGAGGCTGGAGGAATGCAGGGCGCTGAGAACTTCTGTAAATGTTTCCAAAGCCCCCGGAGCGTGTGCTTAATCCAGCCACAAACAGGTGACTTCCTTCTGTCTCCCACCAGGTTCCTTTTCCCCTCCAAAACACAAGTCAGGCTTCTTTCCCAGTTTGGTAAAATCACTTCTGATACACAGAGTTACTGAAGCCTGGCCACATCCCTCAGTCCCTCAAAACTGTGACATTCCCACTTGCAACTGTCTCACTCCCAAGGTGTCTGTTTAATCCCACTTTTATTAGGGGCACAGCTCTGGGTAGTTTACAGGGGTTACAAACAATGAAGCTTTCATCAAAACTTTGGCTAATCAGTCTCTAACAAGCTCTCACTCAGGAAGGGGCTAGGCAGGCCCAGGCTAAAACTAACCTGAGGGGATGAGAAAAAGGGGGGAAAAAAGGGATTGGGAAGAGGGTGTTCTTCTCAAACCAGCTTAGTGCCCCAGCCAGCCACAGAAACACTTGTGCAAGCACAGCAGCCATAAAAAAAAAACAGAAGTGGACACAGAGCAGAACTGCTCCTTTCAGCTATGGTGTTTGCTCCCAGCAGCCTAAAGTGCTGCAGCAGCTACAGCTTGAAATGAACTATGATTTATTCCTTGCTTTGTGGCCATGTCCAGGGGCTCCATGACACTCAGCAGCATAGAAATGCAGTCAGAAAATATTAATATAAGTATTCCAAAATGTTAACCCTCAGTCTGCAGCCTGCAGAGTTTAACAGAGGCTGTGAACTCGAAACAAAACTGAAGCAAGCCTGATGTTGGTAGTCTGAACATCATGGGATGAGAACACCTGCCCAGGAAACATTGTAGAGTCTGAAAAATCAAGAAAAGGATTGAAAACCTCTGATCTTATCATAAGGTAAATTGGCAAAATTACATGTCCAGAACTTCAGTCCAGTTGATGACTAGATACAGAGAGGGAGGAACATACATCATTCTCCTTAGGTAAGGGATAAAAATTACTTTAACCTGTATACACGTACACAGAACACCCTCCCAAATTCACAGCAGTGAAACATCTATTGCACACCATCAGATATTCTATGTTAGCCATTTGCAGGACAAATCAGGGGTTGAGTGAAAAAAAGAGATGTTCTTATAGCATACTAATAGGTGTAAAGTACCCAAAATAGGGAGGAATATGCTTGGCTCTAAGAAAGGGAGTGATACTAGATCTTAAATTTAATTTGAGCTTAGTCAATTCCTTATTGTTCTTGAGGGTGGAGACGCTGGAGTAATTCAAGAGAAAAGATAATTTTTCCATCTTGCCACTGAGGATGAAGAACTCATTCCCAATTTCACTGATCACTTTGGAGAAAGATATAAAAGAATTCTTAATGAGCAGATTGTATGTGCACCACAGAGTTACCACCTTGCTCCTTGCCAGCTCTGGGGAAAAAGCGAGACTTAGGTTGCAAATGCAGCCAAAACAAACCAAACCTGTGGCTCCTGCTTCACTGCAGAAATTTGGAGCCATTGAAGGGGTCCTGGTTTCCCTATCCTCCTGGTAAAGCCAAGAGCAGCCAATGTGGGCTCTTACATTCTGTTCCACCAACACATACCCTGTGCCTAAGGCTCAGCATCCTTGTGGAACAGAGAGAGATCCAGGTGGGTGCAGGTATCTGTTCCCACTGCTGGGCTGAGCGCTCAGGTCGGAGGCATTTTCAGGTTTCCGTGTTCAGCTGCACACACCTGAGATCCACAGCAGGAAAGCGAAGCCTGTACCTACATGTTCAGAGGAGCAGGGCCTCAGAGGCAAAGCCAGTGTCTTCCTACAAGGGGAAAGTGCTGCAGCACGCACGACAAGGACAGGCACAGCGCCCAAGCCAACAGTGGGGACAGCACCAGGCAAGGATGGGGAGGACTTTGCTCTCCTGCAGTACTTGGGAAGCCTTGAAACACTTTCCAAGGCAGCTGGCTGGAGAGGTTTGCACTTAATCACAGCTGGCTGGGGATACAGCTCAGCCCAGCTCGAGGTGCCACAGGCTCCTCTACCCAGCACACCTCACTGCCCACTCACAGAGTCAACAAAGCTGCTGAAACCCAACCCCAAATCTGCTCCCAGTGATGGACAGTAGCCTCAGACTCTTACCTTGAAACTGATTTCAGTTTTGTGTTTCATCATGTCTTGCCAGCTCCCTGGTGCGTTCCTGCAAGGCAAACATCTCCCAGAGCTCTCTGGAAAAAAAGCAGCACTTAGAAAGCAGAGAGGAAGAGTGCTGGATGTCTTCATGCTCTCCTCATGCCTTGGCAGAAGGGAACAGCAACAGGTCTGTACTGAGAGCTGATGATGTTTCAAGGCAACACTGCACGCTACTTGCAGGATAAATGCATTAAGAAAATTAAATGTTTTTACAGCCGTCACACCATCAAAGCTTTACTCTCTCCACTCTTTAAATTAAGTGTTGGTTTGCATATCCATGCCATCCCAGCTATGTAATAACCTCTCTAAAGCTATTTTTGTTTCACATTCCTTACTATTTGGTAAAGCAAGCTGGAGTTTTCTGAGGACACGCATTTTTATTAGAGCTAATTCAGCATTATTTTCTAACCAGTTTCCTTTGTTGGAGGCAGAGAAATCAGCAGCACCCCATGCCTGTGAGGGAAACTGTCTTCCCCGCCCCGCCATAGCCGGGCTGTTCCTCTAGGTGGCTCTGCCTTTGCCCAAAAACATCAAATCCCTGGAGCAAAAACCTCAATTTCAAGGGATACGGCGATACCACTGACTGCTCCTCTCCCTCCTGCAATGATCGAGGCGGTTTTGATAAACACAGATTTGTTGTAATTTTAGAGAATAATGTTTTCGGCTTAGCTCTTCAAACTCAGAGGGAAATTGCTTTTTAAAACGCTACCTGTTTCTTGTCCTTTAAATGTCCTTTCCGGCTGTGATTTCCCCATAAACTGCTTGGTTTGGATGCCTGTTGTCCCGTCACACTTCAAACCGGCATTTTCCAGCGCGATCCTGCTCTAAAAAAGATGAGGAGCTGTTATAAATCTTAAAGGCAAGGAAGCTGAGAAGGGAAAAGGCACCTTGCAAAACATAAACTTTTCTCCTGCTGTTCTGGGTATCCAAATACACACGGGAAGGTCTTTCCCCAAGGGATGCAAAATAAAATCAGCAACAGTGATGGAAACAAAATAACAACAGAAAAATAAAAAAACACACGCACACACACACAAAAAAAAACAACACAACCAAAAAACCCCCAAAACCCCCAACAAACCCCTCTAAACACCGCTCCTTATGATTAAATAAGAAAACTCCAAATCCTAATTCTTTAAAATAGTCACTTTTAAGTTATTTTCCATCTCAAAAAATGTTTGTTCACATGTTTTAAAACGAAATACGAAGTTGAAAGTTCCTCGGCTATTATATCCCTGCTTAGATCACACAGGGGATGAAAATTTGGGATTGGAGTCAGCTCGGGAATGCTTCACTGGTTTACATGTGCATTCATAACTATTTTATGGAAGGCATAAAACTCAAAGACTTTTCCCAAACACTTCTCTCTGCCCCAAATCCTATTGTCAGACCAAGACACCCGGCGCTTGCAGAGAGCGCTTCATGTATACACCAGGAAAGGGCATCTTTGGGCATTTTTACCAGCAGAAAACTGAATGACAACCTCATTTAAGAACGGAGGATGAAATGTACAACTCATGTATCTGGTAAGCGACCGACAAAGACTCTCTAAATCCACCCCGCAGCATTGACCGTATTTTTGTAGTTACACGTGTGCTTTGTCCTGGACCAGAAGATTTGCCGGAGCTGGTCCCTGTGTAGATCCCGGCTGTCGGGATCGTTACGAACACCGAGAGCTTTTCCTCCGCAAAAGGGTGCGTTTTTCCTGAGGCTGCCCCGAAGAACTAACGCTAAAATAACTTTTATTCGCTAAATCTCGCCCCGCGCCCGCCAGCCCGTTCCGCCCGCGGTACGAGCGAACACGCCGGTGGTGTTCGTTTGTTTGATTTCGGTCCATTCCTTATTCAAAGCAATTCCTTATCCAAAGCTAATGAACTGCGACCTCAGCCCCGGCTGTTGGGAGACGGGCGGCAAAACTACACTTCAGGAACAGAGTTTAAGCGAATTCCACCCTTCGCCTTCCCGTCGGGGGAACCGCAGCGATGCTCATCCCCCTCCGACCTCAACGTCGCGGCCGAAGGGATCGGGGGCGATCGCATCCCTGGGAAAGCGGGATCGCATCCCTGAGCCTTGGGGCAGCGCGGACAGCTCCGGGGAGGGGGCGGCCCCTACGGGGGCGACCGGGCAGCGCCGGGAGAGACCCCCAGGACGGGGAGGAGGGGGACGGGCACATCCCGGGGGGCGGGTCCGGCTCCGGGATGCTGCCCCCGCG